>JAOPUL010362943.1:0-11841 GCA_027564515.1 Octopus rubescens | reverse complement strand
ATATCAACTACAACATATAACATTAATGCCAAATGGGTGAACCCGACGTGAGAAATCTTATTTGGCAACTGACCCAAGCAACGATTAAAAGTACTTCTACAACTTCTAATCAAAACCATGTGGTTGGGAAGCAAACTTCTTACTACACAGCCATGTCTCTCGAAATGTGAGTGCAGCATTTTTTTTTAACTAGCGATAAAAGTGAAAATGCATGCAAAACATCATCAGCTTTGTATGACTTCTACCTTACCACAATTCGCAGAATGTCTACCTTTGAAAAGTGCTATGTGTTAGGGAATAAAACAAATTCGACACTAAACTTAATTCCCTTTTAAATTATCACCATCATTTAACGTCTGTTTTCATGCTGGGATGGGTTGGATGGTTTAACAGGAGCACCTGGCAATGACAGAATCCGCATCAGTTTCCAGTTTGTTTTCACATGGTCTCTGCAGCTGGATGTCCTTTCTAATGCCAACCACTTTACTGAGTGTAGTGGGTGCTTTTTACGTGCCATCATAACCAGTGCCTTTTATGTGGCACCATCACCAGTGCCTTTTGCATGGCACCATCACCAGTGCTTTTTATGTACCAGTGCTTTATAGGTGGCTCCAACGCCGACAGGCTCACCAAGTACCTTGCAAGACAATAACCCTCAACTAGGAGGGTGAGTAGTATTAAGTAAGTGTGGCTTTGTGCCAGTTGTGAGATTAATGGTATAGAAGGACATAGATAAGTGTCTTGCTGTAGAGTAGATACGTGGATACCCAAGTAGGAAAATATAGTAAAGTGAGTTAGAGAGTAAGATGAAGAGAGCAATAGTGAGAGAGATGATGGTAAAGATGTGTCGGGACAAGCCCTTGAGGAATTTTGGAGTGATGAGAATAGGTGAAGTGATACAGATGTTTGGACTGGGTGAGTGGGCAGGATCAGATGACTTGCAAATGATGGAGAGAAATATAGGGGAGACTTGGGAGCGGGAGCTACAGTAGATATGTGAAGGGATTGAAGGTGATAGCAGGCAAGTGAGGAGTTGATAATGGAAAGCAGCGCATGGAGGGGAGAGAAGGTGCAGAAAGGAGGTGATTGGAAACAGTAGACAAGGGAAAAAGGTAACTGATAAATTCAGGTGCGGTGATGTATGTGCCTATTCTGCTCTCAGGTGATAGACGAAGTGATGTATATTAGGGGTTGAAATGTGGCTTGGAGAAGGAGGTTGACGAAGCAGAGCCCCTCATGGACAAGCATTACCAATGTGGTTATAAGATATCAATTTTGTTGTAGTGGGCGGGTCTTCTTCAGTCATTTGTCATCTCCTTCATAAGAATCAGCGTTTTGAGATCGGCCTTCAATACTCCGTCCCATGTCTTCATGGGTCTCCCTCTTCCACAACTTCCATTCACTTTAAGAGATCAGCACTTCTTTGTGCAACTGTCCTCATTCATATGCATCACGTGACCAAACAAGTGCAGTCATCTCTCTTGCACACTGCATCTAACTCCTCTTATGCCTAATTTTTCTCCCAATACACTAGCACTCTGTCACATGTACACTGACTTTACACATCCAGAGGAGCATACCATCTTCGTTCCTATCTAGTCATCGCATGTCCTCTGCATTCAGTGGTCACGTCTCACTATCATGTAGCATTGCAGTTCATACACATGCATTATAAAATCTTCCTATCACCCAGAGAGAGAGAGAGAGAGAGAGAGAGAAAGAGAGTGAGTGAGTGAGAAACCTTTGATTGCCAACACAGGCAAGAGCTCTCTGAACTTTCTCCATATACTTATTATAACAATTACACTTTCCATATATCCTCCTCCACTTCTAATTAGGTCACCTAAGCAGCATAAATTATCTATTACTTCAAGAGATCCTCCGGAACATTTGAAGGAATCAATTTCCTGCGTACCTGTTGTCTTTATGGCACCTGTACCATCTTCCACAAACACAACTTTCTCTGTTAACCTTCCTACTATTCCACTGCAACTCTTATGTGTCCATAGCTTGAAATGGATAGACTAAATGGAATCCTGCCTACATACCAGGTAAAGCCATTTACCTGAAGGGAGTAGGTTCCTGTCTGATTTCATGCTTACTAGGACCTTGGTCTTTGCTAAGTTAACTTTAAGACCCTTTGATTCCAGGCTTTGTTTCCATGCCAGGAATTACTATTCTAGTTCTGTTACGGATACTGAGATGAGGGCAAGATCATCAGCATAAAGATGTTCCCATGGTCTAGCTGTATTAAATTCCTCTACTATGGCCTGGAGGACGATGATGAATAGGAGGGGGTTGTACACTAAATTTGTCACTGTTCTCATGGCTAGAACCCCTGTACATGACCTGCTAGATCTACTTCCTTTCTTTCATTAATCCAGCGGTTTTAATGTTAACAGCATTCCTTTGAATATCATACTGGATGGAAGAGATATGTGAAAATATTCCTTGCACCAGAGTGGAGATCTCAGGGAAATTGTTCCTTCACAAAAGGGTTATTATAAGCTTAATATGTGAGGCTTTTTAATATAGAAAGATAAAGCATATGGAAGATAAATATTATTGGTACTATAAAAAGAAAAACATATTTTAATTGCAGGTGCAATTTCTGATTAGAAGCAGATGATAGAGTTCTTATATGCACGGCATCTAACATGGAGAAACCAGCACATGCTTCATTTTGGATGATGGATGACACTTTTAAAACTGAGCCTAATGTATGTTATCAGGCATGGCTGTGTGGTTCACATCCAAACCATATAGTTTTGGGTTCAGGTCCACTGCATAGCATGTCTTCTATAGCCTTGGGGACAACTAATGCCTTGTGAGTTTATTTGATAGAAACTGATAGAAGCCTGTAGCATCTATATATAAATATATGTGTATGTCTCTCCCAATGCTTAATAACTAGATTTGGTTTGTTTACATCCCCATAACCTCAGGTTCATCAAAAGAACTGATAGAATAAGTACCAGATTACAAGCCGCGGCATGGCTGTGTGGTTAAAGAGTTTGTTTTTAACAACCAGGTGTTTTCAGGTGCTGTGTTACTGTATGGCACCTTGGGGAAGCATCTTCTTCCTTAGGCCCCAACTAACCAGTACCTTGTAATTGATGCCATTTTACATTAAAGTTATTCACATTACCATATTGCATTGCCAATTCCATCAAGAGAATGTTCTGCCAAATACAGTGACACAAATGAAAACAAAAACAGAGACACACTGTTTGTAACAGTTGGAGGTTCACTTTGTGAAGCCTTCATAGCACACACTTCTATATCTGTATTCCTGAAGAAAAATGAAACAATTTGATTGATAAATATGGAGGACTTTATTAACCACATCCTAAATTTTGGAATTGATACAGTTACATTTCTGTAGAAGTATGTATGTGTTTTGTAAAGCTAGTTTTATAAGAGAATGATTTACCACAAATACCACAAAAGCTTTTCTCTTGTATGAATATTGTAGGTGTAGTTAAGCTACATTTATAAGAGAATGATTCACCACAGATACCACATTGATACGGATTTTCCCCTGTTTGAATACAGTTGTGTTTAGTTAAATCACCATTTTTTAAAAAGGATTTACCAAAGATATCACTGATATCGTTTCTCTCCTGTATGAATATTTGTGTTCAGTTAAGTGCTGCTTTTGAGAGAATAATTTACCACACATTTCACAATGATATGGTTTATCTCCTGTATGAATACGTGTATGTATGGTTAAGTTATTTTGTTGAGAGAAAGATTTACCACAGATTTCACAATGATATGGTTTCTCACCTGTATGAATATATTCATGAGTAGTTAAGACATGTCTCTGAGAGAATGATTTACCACAGATGTCATAGTGATATAGTCTATCTCCCGTATAAATGCTTATATCTTACAGATATCACACTGGTATGATGTTTTAACTGTTCCTTTCTTCATACCATCAGGAGAATCAATTCTTTTAGATTTTCTTTTAAATTCAATTTTGTTCTCACACAATTCATTTTCCATAATTAGGCTTCTCTGACCACAATACAAAGATGTTTATCTCTTTTTTTTAATTTTTATAGTTGATTTCAAACAAATATTTATGTTTGCACTCCTACATTTCATCAACTGTGTTCTTTGTTGCTATCTGAAGATTCTGCAAACGCCTTTGTAATCCAAGTTTAATAAGAAGGCAAAATCATCTTGTAATCATTCCAAACCGTGAAGTTGAGAAATGTTGCTATTTATCTCAAAACGATGTTATATATGTTCTGTGTATCACATCTTCCTTTAGACTTCAACAGATGATCAATACTGCTAATGTATCTGATGTAAAAAATTCTTTGATGCCAATGTTATCTGATGATCTGAAATCACAGGGGAAAAACAAAGAACTTTGTAAGACATAGAGGATACTTAAAAAGTAGCAGAACAACCTTTAGTCATCATGTACTCACCCTCCTCCTCTTCCCTACCTTTCATTCAACTCATATTTATCATTGATCACCCCTCCACCACTCACTACATTCACCACTATACGCTTCATAATCTCTGACCAGCATCTTCTCTCCCCTATATTCCATTCAACCCATTTTATCATAGACACCCCTCTCCTACATTGACCCTTTTTCATCTTTCACAAGAATTTAGTAAAGTGAAAAACGAGGGTGACTACTAGAGGGGAGGGTGGGGCAAGAGAGTCTAGACAGATAGTAAAAGTAAGATCTCTTGTGTCATGTGTTGAGAGGAATACATTTATAGTCAGCTAGAACACAACTCAACCACCAACATCTCATATCATTCATTCGATGACCTACAGGATAATTTGGAACCACCTTGTGACACATATCAAGGCAAAGGTTGGCTTGACAGGAAAGTGTGTGTAAATGTGAATGGGAACACCATTTCTTTAGACTCATGTGGTATGCTTGGGATTAGTAGCATTGATCCTGCATAAGGACCACACCCAACCTCAGCCTCAATAACATGATCATGTAAGCAGATAATGATGTAGCCTATGCCATTGCAATGGCCATTACTAGCATCTAAATTTCTCAGAAATATAATGCAGCTTCATTTCTTTAGTTTGAGAATGTGGGATGGAAACCCTTATGGTGTGAGTTTGTTGATGAACTTGATTGGATACAGAGCTTCGTTATCAACTGTATCTGAGCTTTTGTTTGTTTTTACCTCATCAGCGATCCTGGTCAACATGAATTCATTTAGAAACTGTGATGTATCATCTGTTGGAGTAATGATAGCTCTGTTTGTGAGCCACATGGGGTTTGTAAAGTTATTTTCAAGGTCAGCATATACAAAACCAAATAGACCTGAAAGAGTACCACTCTCAAGGCAAAGGTGGGGGGGGGGGTAGTTTGATTTTGAATGCACCAAGAGTTTGTTCAACTGAAATGTTACCATTTCCTACACCAAGAAGGTAATTAGCAATTTGTCTTTCATTAGAATGACCTTCTATAAAAAGTCTTTGATTGGTTATCAACTCCACTATCTCCACCCCATCCCAAAGAAAATATCTCTTTCATGTTGCATCAACAATTTGTATATCCCAACTACTTTTACAAAGGGGAACATTATTTCTGCCTACGCCCCTCAACCGGAGCTGCAACACGAACAGAATGATCGATTTTACAAAACCCTTTTGCAGACCACCTCGTCGACAAATGACAGTGACCTTCTCTTCATGGCTGGTGACTTTAATGGGAATGTTAGGCAGCATTTGGGTCGCTTCCATTTACTGCCTGGAAGCTATGAAGTCGCAATGAAGAGGGAACTAGGTTGCTGGAGTTCAGTGAAGCAAATGACATTATGATATGCAATACTAACTTCAGGAAACCAGCCATCAATGTGGTGGTCACACAAGCCAAAATGACTACATTCCCATCAGGAAACTAGAAAAGTGATTGCTTATAAATGCAAAATCTTCCCGGGTGAAGAAGGTACCCCCTAAACATAGGTTAGTCATTAGCGACTTCAGACTAGAAGGATTCCAAGAAGCAGACCAGTCTAGAAAAGAAGGATTTGGAAGCTTAAGGATTCTTTGAATAGTCAAATGTTTAGTGATGTCCTAATTGAAGCATTTAACGAGAAGGAGGATGAGTTACAGGCAGGTAACATAAAGGACAACTGGAAGTCCCTATGGCACAACTTACTGGGAGACACTGACCAATTATGTGGCTGGTGCAAAGTCCCAGCCAGATCTAGGGTGACATGGTGGTGGAACAGTGTAGTAGACAGGACCATCAGAGTGAAGAAATAGGATTGTAAGAATGATGGTCGTAGAGATCTATATCAGGTAGCGAGAAGGAAAGCTTGGAGACAGGTATATTTAGCTAGTGGAAAAGCTGAAAGGAAGAAGCTTGCTAATGTTCTGTGGCATGAGGTTCAGATGCTTGAGGTGTTTCAGACTGCAAGACACTGTGTCAGAGAGAATCATGAAGTTGTAGGAGAGAAGTGCATTCACATAGATGATGGTTCAATTGCAGTTAGTGATTCTGCAAAGAAAGAGGTTTGGAAGTGCCACTATGAAAGGTTGTTAACTGTAGAGAATGCATGGGAGAAAGAGAATCTGCCTAATGCAGGCTGAAAAGAGAGACCAGCTATCCGAATTGACAGTTGCTTGGTAGATAAAGCAATTAAGGATATGAAGACAAGGAAAGCCCCCAGCCCTTCAAAAATCGCCGTTGAAATGCTTAAAATATATTGCAGGGTGGGATATGGTCTAGTCACCTATATAAGTAATCAGGCTGTCAAACCCAATGACTGGTGTAACAACACTATAGTCAACTGCTACAAAGGTAAAGGTGATGCCTTAGACAGATATAATTACAGAGGTATAAAATTACTGGACCATAGCTCAAATAATTAGGATAATAGCTCAAATAATTAGGAAGAGAGTTAGCCTAGATGAAATGCAGTTCGGTTTTGTGCCAGGGAGAAGCACTACTGATGCTATCTTTCTGGTAACGCAACTGCAGGTGAAGCATTTAGTGAAAACTAAACCTCTGTACTTAGCTTTTGTTGACTTGGAGAAAGGTTTTGACAGAGTCCCCCACTCCCTCATCTGGTGGGTAATGCAGAAGCTAGGGTGAATGGCTGGTGAGAGCTGTACAAGCCAGTTGCAGGGATGCTGCTAGTAAGATGAAGATCAGCAATGAATATAGCAATGAATTTAATGTACAAGTAGGAATTCACCAAGGATCGGTTCTCAGCCCCCTCTTGTTTATCATAGTCCTCCAAGCTATAACAGGAATTCAAGACTGGTTGCCCCTGGGAGCTCCTCTACGCTGATAACCTTGTTTTTATAACTGAATCACTACCTGAAATGGAGAAGGAATTTCAGGTGTAGTAGCAAGGTCTGGAATCTAAGGGCCTTAGAGTTATTTTAGCAAAGACTTAAGTCCTATTATGTAGGAAAACAGACAAATCACAAATCCCTTCAGGGAGATGGCTCTGCTTGATATGTAAGAAGGGTGTTGGGAGAAACTCCATGCGGTTTACGCAAGATTTGGAAACATAAGAGGTGTAGTGGTATCACAGGAAGGTTAACAGAGAAAATAGTCTTTGTGTGTGGCAAATGTACGGGTACAATAAGCACAAAGAATGCTTGGGGAGATCCTTACAAGTAGTAGAAACTTTCTGTAAACCTAGGCGACCAAGTTAGCAGTGGAGAAGGAAGTTCTGAAAGCATAGTTGCTAGAATAAGTTCAGAGAGCTATTAACTTTCTTGGTAAAAAAAGGCCTCTCCTTCAGAGATAAAGGCAGATTGTATGATGCATCTGTACAAACAGCTATGCTACATGGCAGTGAAATATAGGCTATGACTACAGAGGATATGCGAAGGCTTGGAAGAAATGAAGTCAGCATGCTCCGATGGATGGGTAATGTCAGTGTACACAAACGACAGAGTATAACTGATTTGAGAGAAAAACTGGGTATAAGAGGCATCAGATGTTGTGTGCAAGTTAGAAGACTGCGTTGGTATGGTCATGTGATGCGTATAGATGAGGGCAGCTGCGTAAAGAAATTCCGAGGGAACCCTTGAAAGGGGTACACCAAGGAAGACGTGGGTCAAAGTGGTGAGAAAGGATCTTTAGACGCTGGGCCTCACTGAAGAGATGACAAGGAACTGAGACTTCTGGTAATTTGCTGTACATGAGAAGACACGTCAAGCTAAGTAAAATCGCAGCCATCTATAAAGGACATACAACCATGCCACCAGTCCCTCTCCCATCCGAAAGGTTTTTGTCTTGCTGGTGCCTGTGCCACGTAAAATGCAGTTGTGCCGGTGCCACGTATAATGCAGTCGTGCCAGTGCCACATAACATGCACTCATGCTGGTGCAACATGAAATGTTCTCATGTCACGTAAAATGCACTCGTGTTAGTGCCATGTAACAGCACCTATGTCGGTAGCACATAAAAAGTATCCAGTACGCTCTGTAAAGTGGTTGGCATTAGGAAGGACATCGAGCCGTAGAAAACATGCCAAAACAGACAGTTGGAGCCTGGATAGCTCTGCGGATGACCAACATCTATCGAACCGTCCAACCCATGCCAGCATGCAAAACTGACGTTAAATGAGGATGACGATGATGTTTTTCAAACGAGGATTGCTTATTATAGAACCAGAAGCAGTCTCAGGTGGGTTGGTACCAAAAGGTTTGTTCGTCAGGCCCCATTAACTTTGAGTGTTTCGTACTTCGTTATGCAGCTGACATCCTCTAGGAACATCACATACCCCTACCATCGTAGTCATTTCTATCACAAACTCTAATTCCCCTCATATACATATTTTCTCTCACCTTGTTTGTTCTATGTCGTTCATGAAGAGTAAAGACCTCCTTCGGTAACGAATGACCATGGGATTTGCACCTAGAAAGTTCCTCTTCAAGGATCAAGTCTGGGCAAGGTTGTTTATGGAAGACCAGCAGTCGCCCATGCATACCAGTCTCACCACTTCTCCACGCCACCGATGTTGTCTAAGGGAAAGGCAATAACTCTTTGTTACAATTATCTCGCCTACTTTTGTACAAATCCGGTTAATTTAAATTCTTTTGCAACGTCTCCGAACCATTTTTAATTTTAAGGAATTCTTGAAATCCATTTCAAGTCTCAGAGAACTCCTACATAAAAAATGATTAATCTATATTTTATTAATTCCCCCCTTCTTTTTCATGAAATTTCAATTCCACGGGTGGCTGGTTCCGGGTTCAGTCCCACCGCGAGTGACCATGGTTAAGTGTCTTTTACTATAGTCTGGGGCCGACCAAAGCCTTGTGAGTGAATTTGGTAGATGGAAACTGAAAGAAGCCCGTCGTATAGGTGTGTGTGTGTGGGGGGGGGGGTATATGGTCTTTGTGTTTGTCCCCTTCCCCATCACTGCTTGGCAAATGGTGTTGGTTTGTTTACATCCCCGTAACATAGTGGTTCAGCAAATGAGAACCAATAGAATAAGTACAAGGCTTTAAAAAAAACGAAATAACTGCTAAGAGTGATTCATTCGACTAAATTTCTTCAAGGTGGTGCTCCAGCATGGCCATAATCCAATGACTGAAACGAGTAAAAGACAAACGATGAAAGATAAATGCGAAAACAATCTTTAAAAGGTTTGGCAGAGTAAAATTGTTCCGACACTACGAAGATGGTTTAAGACATTTCATCACAACCAACACATTGTTTCCACCAAATTCCTCTGTAATTCCTTATTAAGGGGTCAGTTTTCTTCGTAGGGTCTCATCACGGCAAATAGATGCAAGGATTTACCCCCCACCTATACTGTGGGTATCTACAATATAATTAACAGTGTATGTTTGTGTATGTGTGTGTATGTGTGTGTGTGTTTATGTGTGTGTCTGTGTGTGTAACTTTGTGTCTGTCTTTTCCCTCTCATTACCACCACCACCACCACCATACCACCACCACCACCATCACCGCTTGAAAACCTATGCTGGTATGTTTACCTCTCTGCAATCTAGCGGTTTGGCAAAAGAGACCCGATAGAATAAGAACCAAGCTTAGAAAAAAAAGCACTAGTGTTGATTCATTCGACCCAAAAATTCTTGAAGATTGTGCCCCAGCATGGCCGCAGTCATAGAGAAAAAGCGTAGGAGCAGGAATATCTTCCTGTTTGACACCGTTGTCCACCGAAAATTCGCGAGAAAGCTCACCATCAAAGACCACCTGAGCTGTCATGTTTCTATTTAGTTCCTTAAAGATGCGTACAAAATCTGTTGGGCAACAAAGTTTACACAAAACGATCCACAGCGCCTTCCTGTTTACCGTGTGAAATACTCAAGTTAAATCTATGAAGACCTGGAATAGTGGCATTTGTAGCTCTAAGCATTCCTCGGGAATTACATGTGGACACACACTTTCAACGAAACGATTTAACATGATCCTTGAAAGTATCTTCCCAGTATGTGCCAGGAGAGTTATCCCTCTAGAATTACCACTCACTGAGTTTGGGCTTTTACCCTTGTATTTAGAGACTAGAATGCCATTTATCCATTCCTGTGGCACAAAAGATTCATTCCAAACATGATTTATCAGGCTATGAATTTCAGATAAAATATGATCCCCTTCTGTTTTCAGAATTTCAACTGGAATACAGTTCAATCCTGGAGCTTTACCTGATCTCAATTTATATAATGCCAGATTTACTTCTTCAATTGAAGGTGTATTGTTCATGTGTTGCACTCTCTTTGCGGAATGTTAATAATGACATCCAACAGAAGGATTGTGGAAAAGATCTGCAAAGTGTGCTCTCCATCTATTCATTATTTCAGGAGGATCTTTAATAACCTCACTTCCATCTTTTGACTTCAAGGGAACATATCATGAAGATTGGGGTCCAAAAACTTGCTGCAATAAACTATAAAAACTTTTAATGTCTTTTTTGGCACAGGCCACCTGCACCTCCTCAGACAAATTTCTCCACCAAATGTCTTTAAGCCTCCTGAGTTCCATTGGCAGGTTTGCTTTCTGAGACTCATACAACTTATTTAGTTGCACTTTGTTCTTTATGTTTGGGTCCTTTTCCGCTAAAAGCTCATTTATTGCCATATCATTGCAATCAAACCAGTCCCGGTGTTATCTCGTCTTAAAACCTAACACCTCTGATCCTATTTTATACATTCCATCCCGAAAAGATTTCCGTGAACCGTCAGAATGGACCTCGCTGCATCTCTCCCTAAATAACACTAAAACTTGTGGTTGTTTTAGCTGCTCTACATTAATTCTCATTGGAGCTGGTACACCTGCCCTACGAATCTTCTTGCGGACCCTGAACTTGAACTTAGCCCTAACCATTTTGTAATCAGTACCTCGCAATACCCAGAGACTGCACAAATCTTGCATGTCAGCTTTCCGAGTTAATACAAAGTCAATTATGTGACTTTAATTTGATCTTGGGTGAATCCAGGTAACTTTATGCTTCAACTTATAATGAAAGAAGGTCTTCCCAACTACCGACCTTAGCTCAGAACACATTTATAGCAGATGCAACCCATTGACGTTCACCTTTCCTATTCCGTAATGCCCAAGTACATTCCAAGCCACATAGTCTCTACCAACACGCTCATTAAAGTCACCAAGCACAACCAGCTTCTCATTCAAAGGGACTGACAGAATACTTCTTCTATGCTCCTCATAAAATGCAATGATATTTTCCTCAGTAGCTGAAAGTGTAGGAGCATAAATAGAGGAAACAGTTACAAAACGTCCACAAGAAAGAGGGATCCGGAGTTTCATTATGCGTCTGTTTATGCTTTGTGGTTGTTCTAGGTCCTTTAGCAAATCACTTCTGATTGCAAACCCAATACCACCTTCCCTTTTT
>JAOPUL010362769.1:0-11842 GCA_027564515.1 Octopus rubescens | reverse complement strand
GTCGATAAAGTGAGTACCAGTTACGAACTGGGGTCGATAAAATCGACTACTCCCCTCCCCCAAAAATTTCAGGCCTTGGTGCCCAGTATAGAAAGGATTATTATTATTATTCGTCCGAAAGGAAAGCACGCATTTGTCTACTCGTAAGTAATTTTTGTCTTTAATGTTGTCTCCAAAAGTTGTTTATTAATTATTTTGCTACCAAACGTTTTTTTTAAGCACCACCTTTGCTTAGGTTTAGTTGATTTCGCTGTTTGTGCCCATCTGGGGTCTCAAATTTAGAAAATATAAAAACTAGTTTACTTGAAAAAAATATAATTTAAAAACAAACATGGCAAAGCTAGCCTTGTCGAAAGACATGGAAGAGGAGGTAAGAGGCACTACAGATAGAGAGGTGCTAAACATGGTAGTGCCCCCCGCCTTCTACCCACAAATAGAAGGGGAAGCGAGCACCCACTAGGTTCAGAGTTCAGTGGAACTAATTACAAAGGCAACAGAGGACAGCAGCAGATTCGGGGCTAATTCAAATTACGAAGTTGAATTCCCCGCAATCAAATGGAAGATGCCAAAGACAGCAATTAGCAGCAGTAGCGATGCTACGAAGACGAATGCAACATACTCCGCCACTACCACCACTACAACGAATAATATTAACGACAACGATATCAACAAAACAATTGCAGCAACGGCTGGGAAAAGTAAAGAGCTGTACAAAATAGACCTGCTTCAGAAAGACATTTATCTGACTGAGGCAGCTAAACTAATCAGACTTGAGAAAACACGGGCGGATATTGCAATTCCCCACAAGGTGTTGGCAGAAACACAAAAAAAGTCCAATACAAAAGTATCTCCACGAGCACAAAGTGGCCGGAGATGGCTAGTCAGGCAGATGTTGAAGGAGCGCTGAAAGAGATAATGCCCAACATTCAGCACGTTTCTAGAGCAAAACAGTTTGCGGGCATTACAGTGCTTTTAAATCTGAAGCACTGGCTGCCAAACTCTCTGTCGTTCCCTGCCGGAGTGGAATATATGTGCTCCGCCTATCCTATTTAGGAAGGAGGATGGTGCACATAAAGATAGCAGGAATTCCACCGGATGTAAATATCTGGTGGAGTTTAGGGTGCGTTGTATTGGAAGGGAGTAACAGCTTCCTAGAGGTGAAAAGGACTCGACCCGAAAATTGGTGCTACTCCACATTAAACCAGATGTGATCCATAAGATTCCAGACCTCATTCGCCTTCCAGGAGGTGAAGAGCTACACGTCATGATTGAGGGTAGAAGGCCACGGCGCCACCTGTGTGGGGAGACAGGCTCTTGAGAGCTTTCTGCCCACAACAGAAGAGAGGGAACAGTGGAACTCCTTTACTGCCAACATCAGGTCCCCAAAAGCATCAACAGCCAAACCAGCGACGATCATCAACAAAAGCAGCTCCAATCCCGACAACAACGGCATCATCAACAACAAAAAGCAGAGAATGAGAAAGCAAGTTAGTGGTTCAAAGGCGGCGTTGTGACTGATGTGCGAGAGGTCTTATTAACAGAGTAAGGGGGAAAGGGTAGAGGATGTACAAACGGACATCATGATAGAGTGACAAAATATGAGGGATAGCATGCGCCTGACTTACAGTCAGGGCTGTCAAAGAAGAAGGGGGATATATTCCCGGTGGAGATAAAGGGGTTTAAATTGCAGCATTTATAAGTTAATCTAGGGTAAAAAGTATGTGATCCCTAAGTATTGGTATTATTAGTTATATTGGAATTAGCCGAGGCCGAAGCGGTGAGCGATGTTAGCGTGCCTTTTCACAATTCCCAATTTCTTATTCCCAGTTTCGCCCGCAGCCAAGCGTAATATGTAAGATTAGAGTTAAGGTTAAGAGTTAAAAAATGAAAGGTGTGTTTTATATATATAAAAAGGTTTATTTTATGAGTTTAAGGAACTGTGATGTAATCGGAGATGAGTTTCCGGTGTGGGAAAAGGGGTTAAAATTAAGGGATTTATAGGCTACACTGGGTTAAAGTGTGTATACATTAATAATTGTATGGATATAACACGGATATACGATAGTATTAGTACTATTAACTATGTTGGAATTAACATGGGCTGAAAGAGGTGAACGGGGCTAATTATGTATGCATTAAGTATGAGGCTAAAAGTTAGTGATAATTTGTGTTACTAGCTTTTTTACATTTAGATTTATGGAAGAATTTGAAGGAGCTAAAAAATCTGTGTTTACATGTGGAAAAGGATTCATGCTGATTATTTAGTAAGTGTGTGGGATTGTGGAATATGATTTGGATAGATTCCTTTAGGCATAGCGCGCATGGAGCATGCTGGCCTCGGTATGGAGATCTAAGATTGACCCATGTCATGCTTTATACTGTGTTATTCTTTTTAAGGTGGTGCACGTGTTCGGCTAGAGAAGTGGATCTGCTCTGTTCTTCGTATTTGAATGAGTTAAGATATGCATAGTGCCTTTGCATAAAGTTAACCGTCGATCCTATATTGTACTTGCTGGAATTATGGAGTATGTTGTGGACGGTGCCTTTGTATACTACGTTAAACCTTCTGCAGCCAGCTTAAAGAGAGCAGCTTGCCATATATTTTAAGTTGCACTGGGACTTATTCAATACTGGAGTATTTCTGCTATGCAAATTAGGAATTGAATAATTTGAGGGCGTACTACGGTTTTCTTCTAGTCGACTTCGTTCTGGTGTATTTGTGAGGCGCTAAAAAGAGTAAAATTTCCCAAGTGGCTGTGGGGATCTCAGTACGGGTGTTGATGCTAGTGATATTATTATTATCATTATTAGTATTTTTTTACATTATTGACCCTTAAGTTATTAGAATTGCCTTCCGTATTATTATTGCTGCTATTATCATCATTTGTATGGTGGCTGTTAGCATGATGTATATTAGTGGGGCTACTGTCCATAGCACTCTCGCTAATGGCATCATTCTGAATATAGTTGGTGTTTCTACTATTATTATGGGCAATATCCGTGGAAGTTTTGCTGGTATTATCTGTGTTCCTATGGTTCAAACCAATAGGTTAGGTTGGCAATGTCTGCTAAGTTTGCGTTTATTGGATGTGGCTATGATAGATTCGGTATTAGGTGCTGAGGAATAGGATAATTTAAGTGTGGATCTGTTAAAGATAGAGTGGTATTTGTGGTTTGGAGGGAAGTTAGATTCTATGATATCGAAGAAGCACTTGAGTAGGTTCTTAACCTTTAGTGCGAACGGGGGGTGTACCAGAGAAGGGTTCTCCCTCCATTTCTGTTAGGCAACCTGGAGGGTGTTAAGCTATGTTTTCTAGCCGATGCTGAGGATGCTGCTCTGTGCATATGGTTGCATTTGGGATGATTATTAATGGTGCGTGTGAAACGAGGCAGACCGGATTGCTTTTTAAGTTTTAATTTAGAGAGTGGAGTGTTCACTTTTGGTGCGGGAGAATCTGTATTGCTAACTTCAAGATGTGGGGGGCTTAGGATAGTTTTGGGCCAAGCAGGTTTTTTTTTTAATTTAGTGTTGGATGAGAGTGTTATTTTTGTGATAAGCCGCTAGTGGTCAGCGCCTGGTTGTAATAGGTCGCATGGTTGTTGAAGATTTGTTCGGTAGCAGATAGGTCAGAGATTCTAATCGAAATACCCTTAATTACACTATTGAAAATAGACCCATGGTGATTGGAGTGTATATTAATATATCTAAGGTACTCATTAGGCTTATAGAAAGGGGTGTATAGTGTAACATCTAAGAAACTAGCTACCTTATTAATATTTTCGAAGGTAATGGTTGGGTTGTAGTTAGCAAAGAACTTGTGTAATGATTTTCTAATTTTTTTTAGGGTTGGTTTAGTAGTGCCTGTAGTGATTAGGAGAGCGTCATCCCGATATAGACCACCATGGATGTCTGGAAAGTATGTGCGTAGCTCCCGAATAAGATAAAGTCCCACAATATCTGTGGCATGTGCTGAGTCTGAGGAGACCATGGTTATATAAAAAAAAAGTTACTGCATCAAAGTTTATTATTAAAACTAATTAGGATCTTTCTAGCTGCAAAGATGATGTCTATTTCTAGGGAGTGAGGTTGATTAGATTTCTAGCGAGGATAGGGACTTTGTTAAGAAGGGTGGGAGAGACAGAGACATAATAGTTGTTAATATCGAATTGAAGGAAGGATGAATTTTTCTTATTGTTTAGGAGGTGGAACCAAGTTATTACCTCACCTGTGCAGGACCATAGGTTGACGTTCAACTTATCCTTAACTATTAGTATGATTCTATCTAGAATGTTCTTGCTAATCCTTCCAAGGTCATATAGGGCAAATGAGTCTTATTGCAGGTTTGGTTTCAAAGTCTGGTTTGTGGTCCTTTAGATTGATGTATGGAGTTTTCGGGTTATAGGGTTCCGTTCAATCGTTGACTTCCAGTTTACGGATTAGCTTGTAGTGTTGGCTATTGATGGTATCCAGGGCAGACTCCAGAACTGTTTTGTAGGATGTGTGGAGGTCCTGTTCAATAAACCTCATATATCCTTCCATGGTGTTTGAATATCGATTTCCAGTCTTATCAGAGAAAACATGCATTTTAGACGATCCTGTTGTGAGGAGGGTTTTTATAGGATTTGAGGTTGTATTTATGTTTTTCATTATTTTTTGTATGCTTGTTATTGTAGAAGGCCCGCCAGTGCATTCTCCTGATTAAGTTGTTGGTTTTGCTTAGCAGTAGTAAGAAGTATGTTTCCTGAGATGGAATAAGTACGACCTTGAGAGATATGCTGAGAAATTGCTTATCCATGGTGTGTGCTATCTATTATAAGTGCTCTGTGTGACAGAGCTTGAGACATAGGATATAGGAGGAAATTATGTCAGGTGACGTAAGGTAATAGGTATGCACTCTGAGTGGTCAATCTGGTATTCCGCTAAAACTCCAATTCTAGCTGCAGCTGGATGCGCTATTCTGACTGAAATTTTGAATCGGCTAATGGCAGTTAAAATGGAAATGAAACAGAAAGTGGTTTGGCGATATTTAACAAAGACATTGAATTTAAATAGATATAGATAGTCTCTAACAGCTGTTTCTGGAATATCCAAGTCCTGGGAACGTCTTGCTGAATGAAGATTCAACGGGCTGATATGTATACATATATTATAATACTGCTCGTGAAGAGTACTCCATCTGGTGAGAATTAAATATTATTTAATCAACACAGTATATAATTTATTGGGAGCTACTGCTAGAATGCTGTTGTCCAAATTTCTCTCCATGAAAAAAACAGGTCAGACAGCATTTAATAACATGTCTGGTGCTTTCAGGAGGTCTTCAGGCTCTGGTCACGTGATATATACAAGCTAGGAACTGAACGATAGGAAGTGAGAAGACACGCGAAAAAACGAGAAGGTAAGTGCAAAAGGTGGAAGGAATTAAAAAACAAGAAAAAAGGGGAGAGAATTAGAGTTGTGTCCCCTTTGATCGTAATGGTTGATTAGATGGATAGGGGTTGGAGGTCTGCAATGTCGCTGGTCAATCTGGAGAGGGGAAAAACCACCCTCTCTGGATTGACCAGCGAGATTGCGGACCTCATACATATACATACATACATACATACATACATACATACATACATACATACATACATACATACATATATAAAAAAATAAATAAATGGGCGATCGACTTACGTCAGATCAGACCTAGGAATCAATGTTTTCCACTTGTCTTTTAATTGCTAATACTATCTATTGGTCGCAACTCCAGGTAGAAGGAGCAATGTGAAAAAAAGTGTCTTGCTCAAGGACATAACACATCACCCGGTCTGAGAATAGAACTCACAACCCTACGATTGTGAATCCAATTCTCTAACCACTCAGCCACATGCATATTTATATATATATATATATATATATATATATATACACACACACACACATACACACATATATATATATTTATACACACACACACATATAAATATATATAAAAATTAAAGATGTACACACATGTATACATATACACACAACACACACATATAAATACGATCTGGGGGACCTGAGTGTAGGAAGTTTGTAAGCTTCAAGCAGTATGTGGCTGGTATAGAGAACAAAAAGTGTACGCTATATGATAAGATACAATAACAATTTATTGGCATTGAGAATTACACACTTTTTCCCATATCAAAATTATGAAGAAATTCGATAAGCTGATAGTTTCTATATAGCTCACAGTTAGCAATTAATGCTGCTAAAAATACGAATAAAAATCCAATTTTTTTTTAACTAGCTGAAGCTCATGATGCAATTGTTATACAATGAACTCTACTCAACAAAGCTAATCATTAGGCTGAGATTACCTTAATGAAGATTACATTGTAGCATGGAATTTCTAAGTCAGCCACAATATAATGGTGAGTTCAACTGAATAGAAAAGTCAGTATTAAAAATATAAAAAACAAAAAAACAAAAATCAAGAAAATATGTTTAGAGTACCAATGAGTGATATAGCAAAGGGTGAGAGCCAAAATATGCAAGAGTGAGTGCGGTTTAGAGTTGAGGAATCGGAAGAAACGGTGAAAGAAAAGGAGGGAATGAAGAAAAAAAAGAAAGAAAAGGATTGTTATCATTAAGGGGAATGTATCGTAGTCATAAAAATATATTTAAGAGATGTGACAACAGATGTTAGTGGGCTGCTAGAATACTGTTGTCCAAATTTATATGGGTAAAGTGATGGTGGAGTTAGGATCCTTTGTTCCATAGAACAAAAGACACCAGTAAACAGACAGGCTTGCCTACATCTGCAATACATACAACCCCTAACCTCCACACATGCACATATGCGCATACACACTAACTCAGACATATATAAGTATACTTTAGGATATATAAACACTGTATGTTCATAATTACACAGGCACGTACACACATACATACATTACTGTTGTAATCTAATATCTGACTGTTAGAATTGTCCGCTCCATATAGCAGTATACTTAGTTATACAAGTATCTATGACCGACGTCGCCAAATCACCACATGGGATGGGTGTTCCATTATTATTATTATCCCCATAGCATTTCTCCTTTTAACTGTTTTCTTTTCTTTTTTTTTCCACGGAGTGTAATTTTATTTCTTTTATTAACAATAAATTTTATATCACCCCACCTCCCTTTTTTGAGCTTTCTTTTTTTCAGTTACAAATTTAATATTTTTTTATTTGGCATTCACTTCCAGGAACTCTGTACAGTTTCTTTTTCTTTCGCTTGTGCATCTGGGTTCAATTATTTCTGGTGGCATTGGTACTTGAAAAGTATCATCTAACCATTCCATTGGTTCTTTCATTCTCTTGCATTCACTCCCAATGCGTTTAGTAATCACGCCATCTTCCCAACTTTGTTTTCCGTTCTTATATGCCCTAACAATTTACCTTTTCACCAATTTTGTAATATCTTGCTGTATTATCTGTTGCAATTTTTCTTTTCTAACCAGGTAGCAATTAGTCGAAGACTGATTTTATTTTCCTTGCAAACATCAACTCCGCTGGTGACATACCTGCTGGTGTGTTTGGATTTGGTGTCACACAGTATACTCTTAAGAATTGTTGTAGAACTACCTCATCCGTGACTTCCTTGTTCGACTTTCTTAGGGCTCTCTTGAATGTGTTGACAAAGCATTCTGCTTGTTCATTGGATCTAGGATGGTATGGCGCAGTAGTTATATGTTCTACAGCGAACGTTTTACAAAACTTTTTAAACTCAAAAGACACAAATTGCGTTCCATTATTAGACACTATTCTGTCTGGGACGGCAAATCTCACAAACAGCTCATTTAGAAAGCTTATCGTAGTTGACGTTTTACACTTACACATTTCTGGGCATTTAGAGAAACTATCTACTACCACTAAGTACTATAAACCGTTTAAGGGACCGGCGAAATCAATGTGCAGTCTCGACAATAGGACATCAACTTGTGGCTACGGTTCACTTTTTATCGTTGGTAATGTTGCTGCTAGAACACAACCCTTCACTAAATTTTCAATGTTTCTATCTATTTATGACCAGTACACGTAGCTACGAATTAAAGCTTTCATCCTCGAGATACAAAGATGTCCAACATGGAATTCCCTCAACATTTTCTTTTGCAGTGTTTCAGATATTAGTACTCTCTGAGTATACATCAGTACATTATCACAAATTAGTACATCAGTACACTATCACGTCTTGATTTCGTTTCGCATCAATCCTGTTTCTATTTACTTTCCCTGTCCAAAGTAATCTTTTTATTTCTATTATGAACTTGTTTTTTTCCGCATTTCATTTTATGTCTTCTAGAGTCACCGTAGTTCGCGTACCACATTCCACATTATATTTTTTATTTCTGCCTCTGATCTTAATACCTTCGAATGGCTGGCCTTGTTTCGGTATCAGTCTGGACAAATCATTCACGTTCTCTGGTTTCTTTGATGGTAAATATTCCATTTTGAAATCAACATTTAATAGTGTAGTGCCCCATCACTGTAATTTATTTGCTGTGTGTGTTGGTATTCCTTTATAGAACCATATATCGTCAGTAGTGGACGATGATCCGTTTGTAGACAGAATCTTTTTCCATGAATAAATCCATGGAATTTTTTGCACCGATTATGATTGCTAACGCTTCCTTCCATTTCAATCTGGCTGTAGTTCTTTCCGCTGGTAATAACGATCATGACTCATGGGCTTTTTACTTCCATCGTCATATTTATGCAGAATAATTGCACCTATACCGTAATCACTCGCATTTGTAGCCAGTATAATACCCAGCTTCGGGTAAAAATGCACTAACGATATGTTCGACGTTAAATGTTTTTTGTTTTATTTTAATAGTTAAATGCCTTCTGGCACTTATCAGTCCCGGACCATTTTGTATTTTTCTATAACAAATCATTTAGTGGGTCCCTAACATTGTGTATATTGGGAATATAAATTTGGTAGTAATTTACTAATCCCCAAAATACTTGTAACATAGTCACGTTATTCGGCGTGGGCATATTTCTTTATCGCAGTTGCTCTAGATGGATCCGATTTCCATCCGTTCTTATCTATTATCTGAACTAAGTAATTAAGGTTTTTTTCTGAAGGAACTTGCATTTTTCTTCACTTCGCTTAAAGCCATATTCTCTTATCCTTTCGAATTCCCTTTCTATTTATTCTACATGTTGTTCCTGTGATTCGCTTTTTGTTAGGATATCGTCTACATAGGAGATAGCAAAATCACAATCCGCCAGCATTGTGCCTATTAGTTGTTGAAATATGGCAGGAGCCACTTTTACACCGAAGGGAAGCCGCTTAAATCTAAATAAGCTACGGCGTGTATTAATGGTTAGTAATTATGAGCATTCTTCTTCTACTTGGATTTGTAAGTATGCCTCCGAGAGGTCTAATTTTGAGAAGAGATTCCTTCTATTCATTTTTGCGAACACTTCCTCAGGACTCGGCAATGGGTAGTTATGTGGGTTTAAACAGTCGTTTAAACCTGTCGAAAAGTGTGCGCACACTCGTAGCTTATTATCTTTCTTTTTTATGTAGACCATAGGTGCTGCCCACTCTGTGTGGTCCGTCTTCTCGATTATTTCTAGGTTTTCCCGTCTTTCAAGTTCCTTATTTACCTGTTCTAGTGCCGTGAACGGTACATTACGTTTTCGTTTAAACACAGGTGTTGCACTTTGTTTTACTACAATTCTGCCTTCATGTTCATGCAGCAGCCCAGTTCATCCGAGAAAACATCTGGGAATAAACGTTTTATTTTTTGTTTCAATGCCTCAACCGCATTTGAACCTTCGACTGAACCGACTATATTCCCACACAAAACACTTATGGGCGTATCCCACAATTTGAAAAGTTCCATCCACTTTGTACCGAGCAGAATTGTTGAATTTTTGAACACATATATTTTTGCCGTTTTCATTTAGTCACAAAATTTCAAATTACACATACATTCACCTAAAACATACAATATTTTACCCGTAACACCATGTGCTACTTTTGTAGATTTACTTAATTTTGGCTTACCGATATATTTCCAAGTTTCTTCATTCACATTGCTAACTGCATTTTTACTCTTATATTTTCAATTTTCACATTTACGAATTTCCTCTTTGTCAATATTACCATTTTCTTTCGACGACATTGTGTTTAATCTTTTTTATTTGTTCCAACGTTTTGTCATGTTGGTTTTATAGTGCGCTTTTATGTGTACAGTTTTTCCACAAAGGAAACATTCCACATTCTTAAATGGGCAATTTTTCTCAGGTGTAGACATCTGCATGCAAAACATGGGTGTATTTCCTGATTTCTATTCTGCCTGTATTGTATTTTCCGACGCATTTGTTTTACTTAGGAGCAATCTTTATGTTGAATTTTCTCTGTGTCGTGTCTCAGATTTACTAGCCTTTCACATTCTTCTGACACTTGTTGTAAGGTTACCGCTTGGTTTTGTTCCAGCTTAGCGAGAATTCTGTTTCTTAATTCTGCGACTTTTTCTGCAGTTAGTCCCCGAGTAAATATCAGGCATTGAACATGACTGGCGTTAACTCGTCTAGTTTGAACCTTTCACATTCTCTGTTGAATCTACCAGCATATGTGATGTAGTCTTGTCGTTCTTTTCTAGGTTCAAGCGTTTCCAGCGTGTATTGAACAGCGAGCTTTTCTCGCTAAAAGTTTTACACACTATGTTTATTGTATTTTTAAAATTTACGTCAGAAAGCTATTTTGGGAGTACTTCCGGTTCATAGATAAATCCCCTTATTGAGTTTGTAACATAATCTGGTAAGAACATCTTTTCAGTATTTTTGGACGACTTACTATTCATTAATTGCAGCATTTGTTGCTCTAATAGTAATTGTTTTTGTTGTTGTTTTGCAGTTGTTTTTGCTGTTTCTGCAACTCAAGCAAACCGGCCAATAATTCTTCCAAAACTGTACGATTTTTTATTCCGTTAAATTCGTACAAAAACTTTTTGTGAGTTTCGTACTTTCTTGTGAGTTTGCTTAATTCTCATAAATTGTTAATTCCTCGACGCCTCTGTTGTAATCTAATGTCTGACTTTTATAATCGTTCGCTCCGTATAGCAGTATACTTAGTTATACAAGTAAAGAAACACGACTATGTATGAGCGACGTCGCCGACTTCTGGCTCTCCTCGACTTCCTATGTCACCGTCTTTATAACTCTAGTCACATACCAACTCGTATCGTGGAGGGGTGTTCCATTATTATTATCCCCATAACAGTTTATGAGTGTGGGGTTTAAATTATGTGTGTATGTGTTTATCTGTGTATGTTCATGTGTTTGTGCGTGTGTATGTGTGTGAATATGTGAATATATCATAAAACGACTGTGGAGAACATCGATTTGTTTAAAGAATATTTTATATTTTCCTATTTCTGTTTAAGGAATGATTTAGTATCCTTCATCCATTTCTGGAATTTTCTAGTTTTATTTGCTCCCTCTTAGTCCTTTTAAAGAGAGTCAACCGCGCAATCCGATCCCACTTCTGGGAGTCTGACCACAGTCGCTTGGCAGGCTAAGACGGCTTCGGTGACGAGGAAACTCTAGATTTTATATTGGACAAACTCTTTCCTAAGGAGATTTCATTACAGGGCTAGAGTGCTTTGCTTACCCTGAAGATACCGGAACGAAGACAAAGAAGGCGACCGACTTCCTGCGGACACCTTCATTGGCTGTAGAGTTTATTATTCTCATTATTATTATTATAATATTATTATTATTATTATGATTATTATTATTATTATTGTTGTTTTCACACAGGTTCGATCTTATTCCTGGTAAGCTTTTGTGGGTAGCGAGTTACT
>JAOPUL010361592.1:0-11851 GCA_027564515.1 Octopus rubescens | reverse complement strand
AGCCCTGGGCTGGAACTAGTAAAAGATAAAAGGTAAAAGATATATATATATATATATAAACGCACACACACACACACATACATGCATACATATACACATGCATGCACAGTCATTATCTGTCTTCCATGTGTACCAAATTTATCTTGTATGAAAAGAAAGTTGCCACACCCCCATTTTTGCATACATTGTTAGACTCAGGCTGTTTCTTGTCAAGAAAGCCTGTAGAGGAGAACTTCCACGTAGCAACCTCTACTTTTTATTCAATAGCAGAGTAAAAGTTTCTTCAAACCAATAGTCGTCCAACATGATAAAGCAAATAATTCATTCAAACAACTTCTTTGATTTACTTTAATGCTTTACTTAAAGATCGAATGGCAGTTTTCAATACCTTTGCAAGCCCTCCCGCACTAGTAAGGTTATTGCAGTTGCACCATCCTACAGATGTAGATGCTCTCCAAAACAACAATAACTACTGAGTAAGTTACTAAACTATTGGTTAGAATATTTATTGCAGTGTTGGTTTCATTTCTTTTAGTCCTCTTCTAGGCCCAGTGAAAGGTTCAGACATAACATTGCAAACTAACAATACACATGTTTATGATATTGTGTTCCCATTGACTACAGCAGTTGCATTATACTTATCCATGATGCATATATACTCTGCGCCAATGAAGAACCCTCTCCATGGCCACTTGATGTGTTAGAAATTGCTTCCAAAAAGAAAGCAGTATGGTCATGACTGGAATACAATAGATCATAGGTCTACTCAGTCATAGCTAACCTGTGGCTAAACAATATATTTCAGTGGATTGAATTCATACTGCATTGTGTAGCACAGGTGATAGGATGTGGACAGTCAGTCCTTCCAGATGGCGATTCTGATATCAAGTCAGCTAGCTGTAGTATAGATTATTGTTTTATTAATGTATGAGATTTATAGAGTTACCACACATTCCTATCCGCAATTTTTTTATTTTTTTATTTGTTTCAGTCATTAGACTGCGGCCATGCTGAGGCACCAAATTGAAGAACATTTAGTCAAATAACTCAACCCCAGTACTTTTTTTTAAAAGTCTGGTACTTATTCTATCGTCCCTTTTTGCCGAACCACTAAGTTACAGGGACATAAATAAACCAACACCAGTTGTCAAGTGGTAGTGGAGGACAAACACAGACACAAAGACACACACACACACACACACACACACATATATATATATATATATATATATACGACGGGCTTCTTTCAGTTTCTGTCTACCAAATCCACTCACAAGGCTTTGGTCGGCCTGAGGCTATAGTAGAAGACACTTGCCCAAAGTTCCACGCAGTGGGACTGAACCAGGAACCATGAAGTTGAGAAGCAAGCTTCTTACCACACAGCCACACCTGCGTCTAATGTAGCTACTTAATTCATGTGCTACAGACAATCACAATATCTGAGATAATAAAAATCTGCAAAAACCCACTTGATATTCAAAGTGTGACTGGTCACAAAGGGGAAAAAAAAACCAAACAAAAAAAAACATGACCTACATGCACACTTTTCTTTCTACTGTCTTGGTGGCTGATTAAAATAAACTTTAATGCTCCAACCAAGAAGACAAAACATATATGGTGGTGATTGTTTCCTTTGTTTACATATTAGTATTACTTCAACTATTCCACCATCTGTTCTTGTCACCTTATTTCCATGTGACCTAATGCCTCTCACTTTTTCCTTGTGTAAATTCTTTAGGCCCTGGCTAATAGTGACTGCTTGTAACTTATGCTTCAGATGTATGTGTATTAACAAATTTTATTCCATTGCATCTTCTGATTGAACTCAATACACACATTAATAGTTCTAATTACAGTATTAATAATGAAGATGAAACGAGACAATTTTGAATCATTACAAATGGATACTTCAGCAAAGGACAGTTTTAAATGGTTTGAATATTTTGTGACAAAAACAAGTAATGTAATGCTCCTTCAGGGATCATTAAGAAATTGCTCTTTGTGATTATCTTACCAACTTATAACAGAGACTTCTCATATTAGAGAAGGGGACATTAGAAAAGGAAATGAGAATATGTCCAATGAGCAACTCATTTACAAATTTTTGTTTGCCAACCTGCATTTATAAACATAAGGAGTTCCTTTGAAAAAGACTTCATAGAAGCCATGATGGCTGTTTGGATTTTGTCAATCCTGTGAAAAGCAACATTATCAAGCAAACTGTAAGCTCAGAAATACTGTTTGTCACAAGTACCAAAGGAAGTTCACATTGCCAAGGTTTGTCACTCAATGTTCCTAACTAATTCAAACAACAATAGTCAATATTTGTCATTAAATTTGGTGACACAATTCATTTCATGTGTGACCAAGTCAGCTTCTGGCAATTTACCAATTTACGTACATTTGCTAACAAAAATTATGTCAGCAAACATTTCTATAAATGGTATCATGGGCTGTTAACTTCCTTTAATCAAGAAGTCTGTTGTTCCTACATTTTTTAAAAATAAATTCTACATAAAATTTAGCATTTTATATGTTCCAAGTCACTCAAAATGGATTACCAATATTGGGTCCCAAGACACGAAAACTTACCTAGTTCATATTCCTTATCTAAGCCACTCACTGATCTTATGTCAAAATGCAGCTCCAAAAAGGATATTTGTATGCTGAGATTTGCTGTAATCGTTGAATCTCTGAAAGGAGCAGCTCTTATACCCTCCCCATTCTCTTGTTATCATTTACTCTCCCCTAACTATCCAACCTATCATTGAAACTCCAACACTTATATAATGTAGTCAGTAATCTTTGTAAAGTAATTGGCATTAGGAAGGGCATCCAGCTATTGAAATCTTGCCAAAGATGACATCGGAGTTCAACAGAGAAACATCCAAACCATGCCGACATAAAATATGAGCATTAATATATATATATATGTTCTAGGCACAGGCATAGCTGTGTGACTAAAACGTTCACTTCCCAGCCAAGTGGTTTCAGGTTCAGTCCCATTGTGTAACACTGTGGTCAAGAGTCTTCTACTATAGCTCTGGGCTACTCAAAGCCTTGTAAGTGGACCTGGTAGATGTCTATCACATGTATCTTTTTCTTTCATCTTTCAGTCACTGGACTGCGGCTAAGCTGGGGCATCAATGTTTGTGACACTAATAATGGGGTACCTGGAAGAAAAAAAATCTATTCCCTGTGCAGAATTAGTTTTGATCATTATTTCCAAATCTATTTAATAGGGAACTGGATAAGATTCTTGGATGACTGATTCATATTTTGGAACAAAAGTAAGGAGGATCTTATAAGATTCCTTAACTTAATAAACAGCATTCATGAATTGATCCAATTCACTATGGAAATGAATGAAAAGGAACTCCCTTTTCTGGACATTCTAATAATTAAAGAAAATGAGACTGTTACAACCGATCTCTCGAGCCAGGACACAGACAGACACCAATATTTAGATTTTAGATCTTGCCACCCGTCCCATACAAAAAGGAACATACCGTTCAATATGGCAAGGCGTATATGCTCAATAATTACAGATACCAACGAATGAGAGAAACAACTGGTAGAACTAAATATTTTCCTTCAAAAACAGAAATACCTGTAAAGTTAATAAATCATGTAATGACCAAAGCAAAAGAAATCCCAATCTGTACCTCACAGAGAAACATTCATGCTAAGGGTGAAAATGAAAATACAAATATTCCATTTGTAACCGTCCATAATCCTAGGAACCACAACGTCCTGCATTCAGCTAAGCAATACCTTCCAATTCTACATTAATCATCAAATCTCCAATAAATAATTTAAAAAATCACAAATCCTCAACAGCCAAAGACAACCACCAAATTTCAAGAGACTTCTAACAAAGGTGAGATTTACATTAGAAAAAGAAATAATATAAGTAATAAACTGTGGCGACCCTCATTGTGGTACATGTGAAATAATTGAACAAGGAACAACCAAAAGATTCAAGAATGGGAGGGATTTGAAAGTGAATGTAAACAAGAATTGCAATACAAAAAAATCTCATGTACTGCATCACATGCCCATAATGCAATGAGAATTACATTGGTGAAACGGGAACAAAACTAACCAGTCATGTAAAATGTGCATAAACAACAAATTAAAGATTCATCTTAGAATTATAATAAACATCTAGACATTTATGCAAATAGAAAATTTTAAATATTCCCCCTTTACAAAATAAAAGATGAAATAGGATCATTTTATGAAAGACAAAAGAAGAATACTTTATAAGATTTCTAAATCCCAAACTAAACTATTACAAAAAAACAAACTTCCTCTTTATGCATTAGCTTGGAACAATTGTGTTGAAAAATGAAAGTGCTTATACACAAAATATGCAGTAGACATAAAATACATACTTCTTCCACAAAAGTTAGTGACATTCTGTTAAATAAATAAATAAAAAAATAGTTAATAACTTTTGTGGATTTTTATATCTTACTATCATTATTCTGAGTTGTCCATTCTAATAAAGTGGAAAGTGTTTGTGGAGATTATTTATGTTGATTTACAATAAAACATTAATGAAGAATCCTGTTGCTGATATAGAAACTGATAACAAGCCAATTATTTATTCTATAGTAGAAGACTCTTGACCACAGTGTTACACAATGGGACTGAACCTAAAATCACTTGACTGGGAAGTGAACTTTTTAGTCACACAGCTATGCCTGTGCCTAGAACATATAAACAATTTATTTTTTTAGTTCTTTTTTCTCTCTATTCATTCTCCTTACTTGACTGGTTAATTCTCTTCCTCTAAAGAAATGTTTGATAAGGTAACCTCCTACTATAATAGTGCCCTGGCTGACAGTGACTTTAAAGAGAAGATATTATACATGCTGACCCAGAGAAGAACCAAGCCTAAAAATAAACATAAGGAAGTTATATGGTTTACTCTCACCACTTTTCTTCTTGAATGTTAGGACTATTGCAGATAAAAATATTTTAGTTTTGATAGATAAACATTTCCCTGATAGTCATAGAGAATCTTAAATAACTGTTCTGTGAAAGTTTCCTACAGCTTCAACCCTAACATGAAAAACATCAAGGCATGTAAGCCAACCAAGATGCCCATTCCAGATTGCAACTGCAGAAACCCAGATACTTACTCACTAGACCAGGTATGTATAATAGTCAGCTCAGTTATCTATGAAGGCAGGGTTACCTCTGTTCCAGCAAATAAAGGAACCAAAAGAAAATATATAGTGTACAGCGTGAAATATACACATTCACTCACAAATATATACAAGCATATATACATCATCATTTAACATCCATTTTCCAGGCTGGCATGGGTTAGAGAGTTTGATTGAAGCTGGTAAGCTGGAGAGCTGCACCAGGCCCCAGTCTACATACACACACAAACATACACATATATGCACACACACACACACACACACACACACACATTATGTTCCTGGAAGGGTGGAAAATTGGAGTATTTCCAAAGCAGCACTCAACCCGAGTTCAAGGCTACCTACTCTCTTGAATTGGAGTCTCAAGGAAGATCAAAATCCAGGTATCATACCAGTAAATCTAATGTGCGGGTCTAGCAAATTGTAAAATATACACAAAATAAAAAAAACAAAGAAAGAGTTCAGCACATCTTTAATGACCAATTACAATTGTTTCGGTACCACTGTTTTTAACACCACTGCACACATAAGTTCCAAGTGAAAAGTTACGTATTATTTGTGGTTTTATATATTAGAATTGCACTTCTTCAGACTTGTATCAAAGGGTGCGATCTTATATTGTGTGACTCAATTGTTGTTTGTTGCTTAGATTGGGAAGAAACAACAAGTATAAGAATTATAAAATGATTCAATAGAGGACCTAGACAATAGTAATACCAAATCAGATAAAGGAGGAGAAGGTGATGAAAGAGGAGGAGAAGATGAAAAAGAAGAATAAGAAGGTGAAACAAGAGAAGAAAAAAGAAATAGGAAGAAGATATAAAGGGTGTGGTAGGCTAATAATAAAAATCACTACATTGCCAGCAACAAAGGAAATAATCAAGAGAGAATTAGAGTAAAAGAATGAAAATGACAAGAAAAGTGGATCTCGAAAAGAAGAATAAGGAAGTGATATGATAATAGTATTCCCAATCAAAAAATATAAATATATAGTAATAATAATGATCATAATAATAGCTTCAAATGTTGGCACAAGACCAGCAATTTTGGGGGAGGGGGTAAATTGATAACATTGACCTCAGTGCTCAACTGGTACTTATTTTATCGACCCCAAAAGGATGAAAGGCAAAGTGGACCTCAGTGGAATTTGAACTCAGAACATACAATTATAACAAAAAATTACGTTGTGCAGAATCAAGAAAGAATACAATTGGTAACCATAGAGACCCCAAAAGTGACTGAAACAGTAGGAGAATACAAGGAGAACAGAAAGAACAACAGAACAAACAAATGGAAAGAAATGGAACTACATGGCTAATTCATGCAACAAACTGAGAATGTCAGAAGTAAAGATCGCTGGCTCTGGTTGATGGACGGGAACTTGAAACAAGATAGAAATGCTAATTATAGCTGCTCAGGAACAAACCTGATAAAGGCAAAAATCAACAAAACTCAGACAGCAAATTCCCTTATGATGGCAGAGTTGATACTAAAGCAATTGAAAAAATTGAGAAATATCAGGATCTAGCCAGAGAGCTGAAGAGACTGGATAATTAAGATAACTATTCCTGTAGTAATTGGTGCACTCAACACAACACCCAAAATGCTACCTAAAAGACAAAGAGAACAGAATTAAAACACATTGTTGACCTGCAGAAAAGTACCATCCTATATTCTACAAGTATCCTAAGGAAGATTCTTGAGATTTGAGGATTTCCTGTTTATTAAATTATGTACTAGCTTAATAATATTAATGATAATTCTTTCTTTTCTACTATAAGTACAGGGCCTGAATTTTTTTTTTGGGGGGGGGGAGGGGGATAGTCAATTACATCAATTCCAGTGCTCTAATGGTACTTAATTTATCAACTCCCAGAGAATGAAAAGCAAGTTGGCCATGATGAATTTGATGGCCAAAATGCTGCTAAGCATTTTGTCCGGTGTGCTAACTATTCCACCAGGAGCAGAAGAAGAAAACAGAGGAGGAGGATAGCAACAACAATAAAAGGTAGAACAGCAACAACATTAATAATAAAGACATAATGAAGATAATGTTAGGCACCATAATAATAATTGTAGTAATGATGACAGTGATGTGTAGAGGAGGGTGCAGAGAAGGAATATGGTGGTGATGTTGGGCTAAGTAGGTAAGGAAAGAGGACATACGCAATATGGGGTGTAGGGGAAAGATGGTACCTGGTACCTGACATGCTAAGACAGAAAAGGTATAGTGTTCATAGGGATAGGTGGGCTGTGAAGAAATAAAAAAGTAAATGACTAAATAAATGGATGAATGAAAATGAAAAAGATATTTAAATATCTCCTCTTTCTTCTTAGGTCCTGTCTGCTATTTCACCATTTTCATTTTTATTTTATATTTACTGTTTCCTCCTTAAATAAGCAACATACAACACTCGACAGCTGCTCAATGTAAGAGCACACTTTTGGTGCAAGTCTGATGAAGTATCACTCTAATGTATAAAACTACAAATATTATGTAACTTTTCATATGTGGAAGATGCACAGGAGCCATAAAAACCACAGATACCCAGGAAATTGATTGTATCAAATGCCCTGGAGGCTCATTAGAGACAGTGGATGATTTCTGCTACCTAGGGGGCCAAATTAGTAGTGGGGGAGGATGTACAGATAATGTAATAGAATGGAGAAAATTTAGAGAGCTTTTACCTCTGTTGGCAACCAAAGGTTTCTATCTCCAAGTGAAAGGAAGACTGTATGATGCATATATACAGACAGCAATTCAACATGGAAGTGAGATGTAAGTGTACATGTGCAACAGAGTGTTAGTGTATTGAGAGAGAAGCTAAGCATAAGAGGAATTAGCTGCAGTGTGCAAGAGAGAAGACTGTGCTGATTTGGTCATGTGATGCGGATGGAGGCTGATAGCTCCATAAAGAAGTGTCTTTCACTCAAAGTGGATGGAACTCGTGGAAGAGGGAGACCCAGGAAGAAATGGGACAAAGTACTCAAGGACAACCCCAGAACGCTAAACCTCTCAGATGAGATGACAAAGGACCAAGATACCTAGTGCCTTGCTGTACTCAAGAAGACCCGCCAATCCACAACAGAAGTGTTTAGGCCACATACCCTGGTGAAGAGGATTGGCCTGCAAGAGTCTTGTACCTGTGCCACATAAAAAGCACTCACGACAGTGCCACGTAAAAAGCACTCGCACCGAGAGTCCTGTGCTGGTGGCACGTTAAAGCACCCAGTACACACTGTAAAGTGATTGGCATTAGGAAGGGCATCCAGCCATAGAAACCAAGCCAAATCACACTGGAACCTAGTACAGCCCTCTGGCTTGCTAGCTCCAGTCAAACCATCCAACTCATGCCAGCATAGAAAACGGATGTTAAAGGATGATGATGATATATACATACATACACACATATACATGTTTTAAGTAAACCAAACACACACTTCTAAGAACTTGTATATACTTGTCTAGATGGCCCTATATGTTTAGAGATTTAGCCCAACAGTATGTGGAGTTGTAGGTGCTGGTTTGTTGATGCATGTACCTATCTAGGCGGGATATAAAGAGATGTATATATATAACTTTACAAATATGTGTATACATGAAAGAGTGAGATCCAGGAAGACAGATAAAGGCTGATCTCAGCTATCTGAATCTTGCAGAGATGACAAAGCACTGGGATGACTGGTGATATGCAGTGCTTGAGAAGACCCACCTATTTCAGTGAAACTCAAGTTCATCCCCTTGCTGAATTTCCTCTTCAACCCTTCACCACCCACCTCATCTATCTATCACCTACCCCTCCACCACTTACCTAACTGCAGTATTTTGTTGCTGTAATTAAATGACAGCACAACTACATATTTCATAATTGTCTTTTTCTGTGGTATATGAGTTATCTTTCTCACTACACAGAACTACTTCACTTGACATCCATCCATCATTCTTAACATTGTCCCTCTCTACTCACATTCTACATTAATCACTCTTCTGTGCTATGAAATAATTTTCCCCTTTCCACTGAATCAATTCCAATTGACTTAACCTATTACCACATATCTCTCACCTTCCCCCTGCACTATGACTGTCTCTTCCCTCACACATCAGTTTTTCTTTTATTCTTCCCGTCTGCTGTATTATTATTACTATTCTGCTTCGCTTTTCCATTTCTGTACTGCCAGTCATCACTTACTCTCCCCTCTCTTCCCCGCCAACCCATAATCATCTCATCACCCTTGTCTACCATTCACTACATCTACTCTCCCCTATCTTCCCTCCAACTCATTTTTATCATTGATCACACTCCAACCCTTGTTTCTCATTCATTATATTTATCCTACTACTATATCTCTCTCTAACCATCCCTCACTCTCTCCATAGACTCTTATAACCTCTACCCACCCACCCCAACTGTTCTGTTCCCACCATGATAAATCATCAACACCATCTTTATCTCTATTTCCAGCTATACCCCAATTATTCCTATCCACTGTTTGTAAGTAGCTACATATCTCCTCTACAGCAAGAAACCTATTATGGCCCTTTCTTTCATCACCTAGCTTAAAACTGTTTCCTTATCTACTTAGTCTTGAAAGCCACATGATGACCTCACTAGTGCTGGTGCCACCTAAAAAGATGATGAATATGTTCATTCTGTTGTTTCCCCAGTAAGTTTCCTGTGCCTATGCTTGCTCAAATGAAAAAAGGCTATGAAACTGATCACTGTCCTCATGTTTCTCATTTTAATGGTAATCCTTATTGAGGATAGTGTACGAAGACTGTGATTAAGAAGTTTGCCCAACAACCACATGGTTACAGGTTCAGTCTCTTTGGAGCCCCTTATATAATTGTCTTTCACCAGTGTCTTGGGTCAACTAAAACATTTGGTGTGAAATTTGATAGAGAGAGAGAGAGAGAGAGAGTGTGTAGAAGCTCACTGACTGTACATGAATCTATACTGTGCATCGAATGTAAATTATGGTTGAGTCACAAGCAATGAAAATAGCCATGAGATGAAGGCCTACAAGATGTAGTTGATAGCTTGTTACTTAGGTCCTAATCAGCAGAAGAGGTAGTGTTTCAAAAGCATAGTAGTCAAAGTAAGAACAGAGTTCAGAAGTTTAGGGAGTTGTTATCTCTACAAGCAACACAAGGACTTTCTCTCTGAATGAAGGGTAACTTTTGTATAAAGTGTGACATTGCATAAAGTGGGAACATGGGCATTAAATGTGAAGGATGTGCCAAGGCTGAGTAGAAATGAGGCAAGTATGTTCAACTGAATGTGTAATATTAATGTACATGAACGATAGAGCATAAATGGGTGAAAAGAAAATAACTGAGTATAAGAGGAATCAGTTGTATTGTGCAACAGAGAAAACTGTCCTATGATGTGATGAAATATGACCTGAGTATAGTGCCAAGTGATCCTAGTGGAAGGAACTTATAGAAGATGAAGATTAAGGAAGAAGTGGTGAAAGCTGATCTCAAAATGCTGAACCAAAAGAAGGGGATATCAAAGGACAAAGATAACAAATTGTGAGATGCAGAGTTGGAAACAAACCTGCCTAACCCATGCAATCATGATAAAATGGATGTAAAATGAAGATGAATGATAATAATGATTATGTGTATGTATCAAATGATGGCAAAAAACTTCTTGTGGTATATCTTTTCATTTCAGTTGCCTAGCCTACACATTGCCTTTTCATTCAGCATCAAGGTTGATAAAATAAGTACCAGACAAAGTATTGGGGTCAAAATATTTGGCTGAAATACTTCAAAACAGAAGACAGTGTTACTATATGGTTGCAGTCCAATGACTTGCAACCAGTAAAGGAATAAAAAAAAGTATCTTGGATGATTTCATTGTTTTAAATGTTGATTTAAAGAGTATCCATAAATTATGAAGTCAAACATTTCATAATTAGTAAACAAAAGGGACTGAAAAATATTAAATATTTTACATTTCTGAAGACATATCGACTTGTCAGGGTACTTACTTGGCCATTTCGAAGAGAAATCTGTCGGCTCGAGCCATTTGATCTATTTCATGGCTGTGTTCTGACAACAATTGGCTTTCTTCAGGTGTGGGGACAAATTTCAGCAGCTAAAAACAAGTAAACATTTTTATAAAACCAATAGCAATCATTCATTATCTTACATGTTTACACAAAATCAAGAGCTGGACTTTATTTTAAACAACTTATTTGTCTGGTTGAGTTTTAGGGATAGGATATCTATTTCATCGTTAGTCATTCCTTGTAGGATATATTAAAAGGTGATGAAAAATATCCACATATCATTTATAAGACAGAGTGTAGCTGTAGTGGCAGAGTATGAACCATTAACCATTCATTACTCTAGAATCAATAAAACAAGTAGCAGTAATAAACTGCTGTAGTTATATAATATATATGGATAAATGTATATGTAAGTTCTCTTCTGATTTTAATTATTTGAAGTCTTCCTCCAAGGAAGGAGCTGGTATCTAACAACAATACAAAGCCCCATCATTGAAATGTAGCTAACAAAAACAATACCACATTTTGAACTTAAGAAAAGTCTGACATATTTTTACTGTTCTGCTTACACATGTATGCATATATATATATATATATATATATAGGCGCAGCGTGGCTGTGTGGTAAGAAGCTTGCTTCCCAACCACATGGTTCTG
>JAOPUL010361502.1:0-11852 GCA_027564515.1 Octopus rubescens | reverse complement strand
TTATTATTATTATTATTATTATTATTATTATTATTATTATTATTATTATTATTATTATTATTATTTTTATTATTATTTTAGAATAGAATGGGCGTATATAGCCATTCCAAATTCATACAATCTTCATTTTCGTTTTACAACATATAAGCATTTGCTAACATGGCGCAATATCTGCCAAACCAGGCTAGTAACGGCCAATTCTGCCAGAAAGGGATGCCAGTCAACTGTGACTGAAAACACATCTAAAGAAATGTCCTACTATGTCTCAACAACAACAACAACAACAACGACAACATCAACAACAACAACAACCACAAGAATGACAAGATCGCAAACATCAACACCACCAGTAACAACAGCAACTACTACAACAACAAAAAGAGCAACAACAGTAAATCTAAAACAACTACAAACTCGGGCTGCCGTTTGCCACTATAACGCAAACGTGGGTTAATTTAGCGTTGGAAGACGACTTGGACTTCAACTTGAAGTACCGGTACTCCTTAGCCAGGCTGATCGTACTTCCCCAGGAAGAAAAATGAAAACATAAAAACAGGAAGAAAAATAAAAACATAAAAACATAACAAATGCATCAACGGGTCGAAAGTTGAACTCATTTACAAGCTGAGAGATAGTTTTCCTTTTCTTAGATGTCACACCATTCCCACACCTTCTTCAAGCATTTCTCAATTTTACTTGAGTTGAAATTTTGACCTGTTGGTACATTTTTAGATAAGAATCCATCATTATATTTTTCTTATTTTTCTTCCTGGGGAAGTACGATCAGATCCGGACTGGCTAAGCAGTGCCGATACTTCAAGTCGAAGTCAGAAAATCCCTGAGCTCATTCATCTTGAGATTAAGGACACCGTAATAGTCGTAGTAGAAGGCAGGACATACAGGTGTTACTAGCGTGGGGGCACAGAAGACTAGAAAGCGTTCTCTGCCAAAAAAAGAGAGGCCCGTTTACTGCCCACGCCACAGAAACACCAACATCTCCAACACCAGCATCAGGAGACTCAGACAAGAATACACACACACACACGCACACGCACACACACACACAAACGCACACACACACATGCACACACACACACACACACACACACACACACACAAACAAGCTTCCACTTTCCCTGCTTAATTATCCGTAAATAACGAAAAAAGGAATGGTGGAACCCAGACAGTGGTAGTGGTCACCAGAAAGGCCCCAAATCATAAGGCTAAAGGTCATAAATCCAGCAGAAAAACTTCAAACCAAGACCTCACACGACGAAAACACTCCAAATTCTCCCAAATGTTCCAATATGGACAAGGATCAACCACGCTGAGTCTTGCAGTTTGTACTTAGACTATTCATTGGGGTAACTGACAAATATATCTTAGGGTGTACGCAATTCAAACTGGTCGGTTACACAGACCGCAGATTTGTGATCTTCACAGTCGCCTTAGAGACGACTCATAGACAGGGAACCGGCTACCGGAAGTTGAACGTGTTTTTCCCGGCATAAAAAGGCTACATAGACCGGATTAGCGAGCTAGTTAAGAGAGATCTGACGAGGGCAATCGGCAATAACGGGTGTGGGGAACCCTGAAGAGGCCAATTAAATATGAATTTAGTAAAGAGCAACTGATAAAGAGAAATAAACAAGAGGCAATTAGAAGTGGCATCTTAACCAACGTGCTAGTGGTGAGGATGGCCCTCGACCATTTCTGGAATAGGAAACACGAAGGATGCGTTGTCAACTGATTGGCTCGGGTGGTGGAAGCAATGTTATAAAGCCACAATTTAGTCGTTGACAAATCAGGTTGGGCGCTTACTGCACGGTTCCAAACAATTATGCGCGGATCTTCCAGCAGCATATTCTCCAACTCTTCAGACCACAGAGAATTATGCACTTTAGTACCTTCCTCGACAGCCTGCCACAAATCTCGCAAGAAGAGGCTCGGTGCTGTGAAAGGTCAATAACACCTACTGAGATACGATAAGTATTGAATGGTTGTAAAAGGGACGAATCACCCAGCCTATGAGGTTTATAGTTAGATGCCAGAGCCCTTTGGTGTGCAGATAATTCTGGCAAACGTCTATCACACAGCGGAACGGGAGAATTTCCAGGTATGTGAGCCGAGGTGTGTTAACTTTGCTGAGATAAGATGCCAATACAGGTGATTTTATGAACACTTTCCAGCCCATAACACTGCTAAAAGCCCAATAGATCCATATACCACAGCTTCCACTTTATGCGTTATATCATAGAAGGGGTGGATAGCAAATCTGGTATCTGTGAGGCTCTGATCAATTTGGATTAATCCAAAGCCTTAGATACGGTCGATCATTGCTACTTGGCAGCAGTCCTAAAAGCAGCTGGTTTCTGGCCCTTTTTCAGAGGTTGGATCGCAGCAATGCACATTCATGTTTGCTCGGTGGTAGGAGTAAACGGCCACCACTCAGAACCGTTTCATATCTCGTGCTTGATTCGTCGGGCGTGTCCTCTCTCATATTTTCAATACGTTCTGGCGTTACAGCATTTGCTGCGGAGGCTAGAACTCTCGGGATACACCCCATTCAAACTCAGATGCGGAAGAGCTGTGTCAGCATATGCGGATGACATCATGTTCATGGTGTCAGACAACGCGGAAGTTCAGTAGTCGATTCCATTTCAAAGGCATATGTGGCGATGGCAGGAGTTAAGACAAATCCGAACAAGATGGTAGGCCTGCGGCTCGGCAATTGGAGACGCAATACTATGCCGACGATCAGCATAGTTGGTCGACAGACAGACGGACCAGCGAAATTGCTCGGTGTCTAATTTGTCCCCACCTCCAGGCGTATAATAACTGGGATGGTGTTACAAGCAGGGTGGCCAGTCTCAGAAATGGCCAAGAGGAAATTATCTCTGAAAGGTCGAGCAGAGGTAGCTAATGCTCACATCAGCTCATTAATAACTTAGCCCCTGGTGTACCTTACCCCATTCCACGTCAAGCCGAACTGGAGCGTTTAATTTTCTTTTTCCTTAGAATGGATGCGCTGCGGCGGACGGTCGGTACTTATGTTGCCAGCATTTTCTGGATGGCGGGCTTGGCATGCCATGGTTGCTAACGCACAAACACGCGCTGCGATGACACCAATTACAGATATTCGTGGATGATGAACTCTTTGACGTAGCTGCAATCCTGAGTCAAAAAAGGACCACGATTAGGCACCTAGCATCGGGAATGTCGCCAAGCGCTCCCTGCTCTCTACCAGTCGGGAAATACGGTCAGTGGAAGTTATCCGCTAGAAATATATAGAATTTTAGTGGTGAATAAGAGAGGTAATGTTCTCAGGGAAACTCTAGGCGTCGACGAGCATGAACTAGCTGGTCTATTTCGGAGGACGGTCGGGCCCGGTACTACCATGGATAACTTCCAGAAATCCAGGGGCTGGCAATGCTACCGAGGAGCACTTCCAGTTCAAAATAAACTCTACAGGCACGGAGGCGCTGTCAGGCGGGAGTGTCCGAGATGCGCGCAGAGCGACGAAACCGTTCTGCATACACTCGTGCAGTGTCCGAGTATTGCTGATTTGTATAGTTAAATCGAACAGCTGTTATCGCGTGTGGGACGAATTGGACTATCGGCCGAATCTATCGCGAGGATCTACCTACCATTTACCCATAACAAGAAAATGCAGGCAGTGTTCCTGTATGGCGGAGGTTCTGCAGTGGACGAGGCTGAAAGGATTGAGGAAAGACACCTTTCTCTTCAGTCAAGTGCTCATTGACTCTTTTAAATTCCACTGGGAAAAGAAAGTGAAGGTAGATAGAGAACTGCTACCTCCCAGTAAAGTGCTGAAGTGATGGGTGACTATGGAAAGAATGGTTAGATTGAATAGCTCTACACTAAGTATGCGCTGTAGATTGAAGAGAGTGGGTATGTACCTTTGGTGGTCAGGGTAATCCCGGATCGGTGGGGTTCCTTGATTGGCCTTAGTTGAAGTCTATGTGCTACCAGGAGGATTGGATCATTCATGTTATCACACATATCTTATACTATGTATACCTTTATCGCATTTCACTGTCTTTTTTATTTATTTCTAACCTTGTTTATGTAAGACCCCACCCCACACAAATTGTTTTCTATCCTTATGATGTCACCTTCATGTATTATTATTATCATTATTATTATTATTATTATTATTATTATTATTATTGCTGATTTGACTCAGGTTCGCTCTTATTCCTGGTAGGATGTATGTGAGTACCGGGTTAATACTTGTAAGATAAGGTATCCACAAGCTTTCAATTGTCTTTCAAGTGCTTAGAACCCTCCTGATAATATTCCTGTCCTGAAGAGGCAAACTCTCTGTAGAAACTCTACAAGACATTCTATTCGAATCTCCTTCAACCACGCGGCTATATTTTTGCGTACATTTCCCAATGTACCTATTATTATAGGCACAAACTTTACAGTTTTCATACTGTAAATTTTTGAAATTTCAATTTAAGCGAGTGTACTGTTTTTGCTTTTCGTCCTTTTTCTTTACAATGCTAGACTCAATCGTGCATGATCAATCAATTAGTAAGCAACTTCGCTTTTCCTTATCTATTAGTGTTATATCTGGTCTATTATTTTCTAGCTTCTTCTCCGTTTGAATAGGAAAGTCCCAGAAAATCTTACATTTCTGTGACTGCAGCACTCTTTCGACACGATGATCATACCATGTGTCTCCAGCTTCAAATCCCCTTTTCTGGCAGAGTGTAAGACTTTTACAACTTGGTCATGCCTCTATTTCTTATATACTTGCTATGCCAACTTTGGACACTTTGCAACAATGTGTGGAACTGCCTCGTTCCAAGTTCCACAGGCTATATTTTTCTGACACATTCTCCCCATATACATTTTACCGCAAGTTGTTTATTTTTCGCTTAATCATGAGCTTCTATAATTAAGTTCTTTGTTTGTATTTTCAATTGTCATTTTTTTTAACCAAGCCCAGAATTTTGTTCTGTATGCATTCAGAGTGGCTTTCTAAAATTGACCAGGCAAGGGGTTCTCTTCAATTTGTCACTTGTAATTTCACTCTTGCTCTCTTCTTCTATTATACACTTGATCACCTGTTCCTTAATTACTGTTTTTAGTAGTTTCTCTGTGCTGTTCTCTATATATTCCAGTAGGCTTTTTCTTTCCATTTGTACATACTCTTCCACTGCAATTAGGCCTCTTCCACCATGGTCTCTCTTCAAGTACAGCCGGTTGACATCATCTTTCGGATGGTGAGCTCCATACATTGTCAACAGCTTTCTGGTTTTTCTGTCAGGTTTCTGTATGTCGTGTTTTCTCCAATCTATATTCCAAATCGATATCTGATTACGAATATTGGTTCTGCATTTGTTGCTTCAATAACATTTCTTGCATTCAGTTTTGACCATAATGATTTTCTCACTCTCCTTGTATACTCCCTACTGGTTATTTGTTTCATTCCTTCATGTTTTATTTCAGCTGCTTCCAATATCCCCAAATACTTATACCACTGTCCTTTCTCAACCGCTTTCATTGTTTGCCCATCTGGCATTTCCATTCCTTGGATTCCTTCAAATCTTTCTCGTTTCATTTTCAAAACACCGCACTTATCGATCCCCAACTGTATACCTACATCATCTGAGAAAATTCGAAAAGTATGTATAATACTTTCAAGCTGTTTCTCATTTTTCACATAAAGCTTTATATCATTCGGAAAAGGGAGATGTTTTATCTGAGCATATCCGTTTCCCAAATCTTAAGTTATTTTAACTTTTCGCATTATCAAACTAGGTGTTATCATGGCCAATACAAATAGTAATGGATATAGGCTATCGCCTGGAAATCTTCCATGTCTGATGCTCACCTTTCCAAGTCTTTACTTTCTTCCAATGTTTCATATATTTATTAGCCATTTTCTGCATATTTTCTGTCACTACAAACTGCTCATTGTTTTACTTATCCAACTGTGCGGTACCATAGCATATGCTTTTTCGCAATCTAACCATGCTACATTCAGTCCCGTCAATCTGCGTTTACAATTTCTAATTTTCATTTTATCAACTAATATGTAGTATTTTGTTGCCCTACTCTGTTTTCTGCATCCGTTATGCTCTTTTGGAAGAAGATTGTTACTTTCCAGATGATTATATAGATGTTCCTTTAACACACAGTTCATATGCTTCCTGATAAGTGATAAAAAGGTTATAGGTCGAAAATTAGATACTAACTTACCTTTACGTCCTTGAGACATAACAGCGTTCGTCCAATTGTCATTCAGGTAGGGACGTGACCATGCTGCAGGCATTCATCCAGTTGTGTAGCGATCCTTTCATGGAACTGAGTAAATTTCTTCAGCCAATAGCCTTCTACTCCATCCGGGCCAGGCCCTTTCAAATTTGCTATTTTAATTGACTTCAGTCTCGCTGTATATAGATCAATTTTGATTTCCTTTTGTCTTGGCACAGTTGCAAGTTGTTTTTCGACCTATATAAGCCACTCAGCACTTTCTTTACGTCACACGGGCCTGTTCCACGGCTCTCCCCAAAATCCCTCTTAACTACTTCCGCATCAGGAACCAGTTCCTGGTGCTAATTCCCATCTATATTCTCCAAAATACATCTATTTTTTTATAATAGTCTATTCTCTTCACAACCTGTGCATCTAGTATCATATCGATTCATTTTGGCCTTTAACGCTGTCACCCATTGTTACAATTCGCATGGTTCTTTATTGAATTTTATGATTACTACCTCATTCTTGAACTCTTCTTTCATTATCCTATGCAATTGCCCCAGTTTTTTCCGTGTCTTTTCCAACTTCATTCGTATTCTTTACCTTCCGTTTGTTTCTTTCTTTTCATTTCCTTTCACTTCTTCAGTTTTCCGCTTATATCCTACTACGTCATCTACAGCATCAGCAGCAGCTATGATTAGCGGGTTTGTTTGACTAATATTTTCTGGTTTAATCAAGCTCAAAACGGCATTTACTTTGCGTGTAGCTCTCCCTACTTTCCCGCTGTCCATATCTTACATTTACTGGTGCTTCATTGTTCCAATCCCACATTTTAACTCGCAGCACTTCTAGAATCTCCTCTTCGTCATTCAAGTCTTTTGTAGCATTTACTATCACTTGTCCATTATTATTATAATTATTGTTCAACATTTGGTAGTTTCAGGCAAATGTCGACTGCTTCACATGCTACACCTCCTTGTTGCTGGGGTATGTGCAGCATTGTGTGTTCTTTTTTGTGGTTGGAGGCGTCTAAAGTCTTCCCGGTATTGTCTTGTTATGCGGCTTGTTTGCAACATTTTGTTGCATTAGTGTTTTTATTGTGTGTTGCGTGTGTATTGCGAATTGTGTTCTTTTGTTGGGTATCCGGCTTGTAGGCTACACGTTGTGGTTATTGTATAATTTATTGGATATTTATTGTATAGGATGTGCCTTGTGTACCAGTTGAGGACTGTGGTCGATTGAATCGACTATCCCCACTCCCGGAATTTCCAGGCCTTTGTGCCCAGTACAGAAAGGATTACTACTACTACTACTACTACTACTACTACTACTACTACTACTACTACTACTACTACTACTACTACTAATATTATCATCTTCTTCAGTAAGGCGGTGAGCTGGCAGATTCATTAGCACGCCGGGTAAAATTCTTAATGGCATTTCTGAGTTCAAATTCCGCGGAGGCCGATTTTACCTTTCATCCTTTCGGGGCCGATTAAATAAGAACAATTTGAGCACTGGGGTCGAAGTAATTGTATTATTCCATCCCTTGAAATTGCTAGCTTTGCGCTAACATTTTAAACCAATCGTTGTTATGTTCATGCATTAACGGCAATAGTGTTGGGGATTCAGCTACTAAAAGTCGTTTTATATATTCAGAGATTATATTCATAAGATTTTTAGCTGCACCAAGAGAATTTGGTGCATTTATTTTCATAAAATTAATTGCCATGCTGATAGTAGGAATCTATTTGGCGATATGTACCGATTATTACCGGAATTACCATTGCTTTCCAGCAGTCCTAAATCTTTTTTTAATTCACAATTTAGATTGTGGTATTTTCCTCATTTTGTTTTTTCCTCAATGTGATGTTCAAATGCAATACCACATATATCAACGTTATAAGTTTTAGTATCTTTCTCGAGCAAAACAATAACCTGTCTTGAATGTGCTTCTTTATTTTTATTTTCATGTTGCATAAAATGTCGGCTGATTACTTTCAAGAATTTCTCTTCGGCTATGATCATACCAATTTCCTGGGTCTTCAGCGTTTTACGCAATTACCTTTGTACAACTGATGCAATTTTCTATCGTCTCCAGACTTTGTGTTATTTCGGTACCTGTTCTTAGATTCTGATTCTAAGTGAGCTATATTTTCTTCTTTCTAGAGTCATAATAAAAATAGATGTGATACATCTTGCATACGAATATATCCTCATAATGCTCGAGCCCTTCTCTGACTTTCTTTAAATTTCTCTTCTCAAGTCCCAAGTCTGATTGTTTCTCGATGCGTTGTTCTTTAACATAATTCGATGCCTTTTCTTTCTTTTTTAATTTCTTTTTCAGCTTTTAGCTCTCAGCATTTTCTGCTTTTCATTTTAGCTTTCTGAAATATACATGTAAAGAGTTTGCCGCTTACATCAAAAATTCTCATACTAATCAACCATCACCGCTTTACACACACATCCTAAAAATTCCAACATGTCTGTGAAATTTATATATCATCTACAGCTTTCAAGTAGTGTGTGTGTGTGTGTGTGTGTGTGTGCCTGTGTGTGTTTGTGTGTATGTGTGTTTTGTGTATGTGTGCATGTGTGTGTGTATGTGTGTGTATGTGTGTGTGTTTTTGTGTGTGTGTGTGTCACAAAATTATGTGGTCCTTGGATGTTCAAGTTGATGGTGCCTGCATTGTATCTGATAAAGCATACAGTGCTTCTGGTGATAGCTTTGATGAAGTACTTATCGTTTCGGTAAGTATTCTTTTATGTTTTCTTGTTTAGCGTGTCCTCCACTTCCCGTAATTTATACAAACGGTTTTCTAATCTGGAATCTACAGCTAGGGTGTATACAAAATTGAAATAAAGTGAACACTAAATCAAGTACCAGTGATACCTTGATAAAGGGGGGGGGCTCTAATTTATATATGATTAATTTTGTTCTAATTATTGCATACTTTATTCCACTATTATAGCGATTCCATGAGTCATTTTGCTTTATAAATTTCTTATTCGTTCAATATAAATACTAATATCATATCTTTCTCTTGGCAGTGAGCTGCTAGAATCATTGGTGCATTATACAAATTCATTAGTGGAATTCGAATTTCACTGAGGTCAACTTGCTTTTCATCCTGTCGGGTTCGGTAACAGAAGACCCAATTGGGCACATGGGGTCGATATAATTTACTAACACCTTCACCTAAAATTTCAGACCATGTCCTAAATTTTGAAAGGATTATTAATATTTCGAAACATATGGAGGGGAAGACTTATTATGTTAGATGTCCAAAATGCTAAAGTTATATAGTTTAGCTGAAATCATGTTTTTTGTTGTTTGGGGGGGGGGGATTAACGAGAAAACAGACAAATGCATCTTGCAACATGGCATATGAAAACAATTTTAACCAAAACTTTTGAACAAAATATTCTGTCCCCATTATTACTTGCAGCATGAATGTTTAAAATATAAGTCAACCAGCGAAGGAAATTACTTCCTCGCACGGAAACATAACCGTAATGAATATTCTTTATTCGAGACATTTATTCTTACGCCAGAAAGGAGTGGAGAGTCACTCACCTCTATTCCACGTACAAAGGAACCTTCAAAATAGGTCGTAGTTAATATGTGGAAGCATATAGCTTCTATCGAACACGACAGTATAATAGTTGTTAACAAGCTTTTAACATTGTATATAAAGTGAAACGAAATATCAATTTGCTTCCCCTCACACCTGAATATAGGTTCTTAACTTAATGCATAGGCCAAAGCAATACATGCGTGAACATGAGGGGACTCGACAGTGATAAAAATGCTGTTGGCTCGTTTTCACTTATCTAGGGCAATGGGAAAATATGCTGAATATAGATGTTATGAAAAGTTTCTTGTAATAGGAAGCCTCTTTATTAACTTACATGTTCTAATGATCCACACACGTGAACGCGCAGGCGAATATCACAGTGCCTTACAACAGTTCTGTCGCACCTTGGTGCGAACGTTAGGGCATTGAAATTAGCGGTGAAAGACAGAGAGCCAAACACTTACATCTGTTGGAATAAGAGCCACTGGGGAAATTGTATTCCCTGAGGACTTAGAATAGCAAAGGGAAAAAGAAACACGTCGGGTAGCGTTCAGGTGCAGAACAAAATTAATAGCAGGACGCAGAGATGGCCGCCCCAATAGTATTGCAATCCCTACCCTTAATGCAGCGCCGAAGGCCGATCAAATCACTTTTCCGGCTCATAGACCGAAAGTCTAGCACCAGATGTCGCCGCTTTAGCCATAAGCAGCTGTTCCTCCCAGCAATCTGGTATTTCATTAGGTTTGATGTTGTTTTGCAACACTTGGCGTTTATATTGTGCCGTGTCAATAGTTTTGCAAAATATTGGTAACTCATTTGCTTTATTCGTCAAGTTACAACAAAAGCAGCCTAGCATTCATAGAAAAGGCAATGGTGTTGCACCGTTTGAAGCCACCCATTTGCCAGTTCTTTGATCCCACGGTGATACCAGTTCTTGTCCTTCAAGGTGAAGAATTCCTCCACCAAAACTTGCACCTGCTCTTGGTGGATAAAGCGTCGCGAACGCAAGAATACAACATACATTGTGTTGCTGTTGCTGTTGTTGTTGTTGTTGTTCTTCTTCTTCTTCTTCTTGTTACCACGACGTTCAACCTATTGAGCACACCTATCAGCAAAGTCTTTCTAGATATGACCAGCACTTCCTTTTATTAGAGTGTTTGTATATTATTAAATATTTAATGTACCTTTATTTTTCCTTAGTGGTAGGAAAACACATGCTTTTATAGGGGATTTGCCGGTTATTGTTAAAGCTACCATCTAGAAGCATACTCGTCGTGTGGTTATACAATGCTTTACACAATACACATAAAATTAATACGTTTATAAAATATTTTAGTGATTAAGAAAAACCTAACTTTCCAGATGAATGCGTATTTGTTTTTATCTAGTATACATTAATATACACACAAGTTATGTGAATGTATGTTAAAGGCATTTCTCTCTATATATAATTAGATATACACATATATGCACATATAATATATCTAATAGCGTTACTAAATATTTGTCCCATTTGACTAATGAAGACGATTTAGAAAATTATGGATTTCATTTATAATCGATAATTTAATTAAAATTGTAATCGGTTTATTCACTTGCTTGTATAGACTATATTTCTTAATTAAAAAAGTTTTATTCGATAAGTTAACATTGAAATATTAATTTACAGAGAGTAAACTAGATATGTATGTTCTCATATAGGAAACGAATACGCACACAAACGCATACAGATATATACACATACATTTACACAGACATATACATCGATATACACATACACACCACTGCATTCAATCATGTGTTTCTACTTGAGAAAGGGCTCAGTGTTACAAGCAGCGTACGGATGTTTGGTATCATTATCTTCGTGTTTTTTCCACGCCCGTCTCCGTGAAGAGACGAGAGTTGTACCATCTGGCTTTGTCCCACGGAGAAAATATTCAATAAGTATATAAATATACACCCTCACTCACGTATACACATATATACTTACGCGTGTATATATACGTATATAAATATAATAGATATATATGTGTGTAAGTA
>JAOPUL010361248.1:0-11854 GCA_027564515.1 Octopus rubescens | reverse complement strand
GGCAGTCACAAGGTTCCTTGCATTGAGTCTTGACTTCAGGAGAAATTTGAGGCGCTTCAAATATGTAGTGGTGACCCCGTCTTTCATTTCACTGTGTAAGATATTGTCCATCTCCAGGATCCCAAGGTACTTGTACCCATCATCATCTGTGTCTCCCATTCGCTCTCCTTCTGGCAGTTCTATGCCCCTACATTCTGCTATTTTCCCTCATTTCAAAATGAGCAACGTATACTTTGAGATCCCGAACTCCATTCCAATATACCTGCTACACATCCGTACAGTCTCAACCAGCCCTTCCATTTCAGGATCAGTTTTTGCAAACAGTTTTAAATCGTCCATGAAGAGAAGGTGGTTGTGACAAGGTCCATTCTTCCTCAGCTCGTATTGTGTGTTGACTTTGCGTAGAACTACTGAAAGTGGGATCAAGGCTATAACAAATAACAAAGGGGCACAGGAATCTCCCTGGAAGATAACTCTTTTGATCGGTACCTCTAGGCATGCTGTTCCTGATCAATGCACGCACGTTCTCAGCTACTCCACACATGTAAAGCGTTTCCAGAATCCACGAGTGTGGTAACATGTCTTAAGCTTTTTTAAAGTCTATCCAGGCCACGCAGAAGTTTTTTTGGTATGGTTTGCAGTTCTTCATTACGAACTTGTCTATCATAAGGTGATCTTTGGTACCCTTGGATCGTTTTCGGCAGCCAAATTGTTCTACTGGCAGTAGATCGTTTTCCGCAAGGAACGTGTATATTTCCTCTCGAGTATGCCTGTCAACATTTTCCATCATAGATTAAGACAAGCAATGGGTCTGTAATTGCCAATCTCATTGCCCTTTGACCAATCTTTCATCAACAATGTTTTCTTCCCCTCTACAATCCATTCCGGAACTGTAGCACTCTATAGGCAATTGTCTAATTGCAAGCCATACCGTTTGTGTGTTGACTTAAACCACTTGAGCCTGTAGCCCTCATATATGTATATTTTCCCTCTTTTATTGTATACCGTGTATATATATTATTTTTTTTCTTCTCCATTGTATGTAAGCCCCCACACTTTATGTCCGTCTTAGTATTGTCCCCCCTCATCCTTCGCCCTGGTGGCTAATAAAAGAAATCATTATTATTATTATTATTATTGGTGGTGGTGGTGGTGGTGTTGACGGGAGACGTGTTTTCTTTCAAACTATTGTTTTCACCCATTTGTTATCGTTTATGTACTACGTTTTGTTTCAATTTTTTGATAAGAACACAAGGAATTCCTTGGCTTGGGCTATGAGGCTGTTGTTGCCCCGCAAGGGTCAATATTCATTTTGCCTTCATAAAATTTTTGCCTTAATAAAAATTTTGCCTTCGTATAAATTTTGCCTTCATAAAACGCCCACCTATTTAAAAAAAAACAAAAAACAACAAACATGTACACATGATGGCGTCATCAACTGCCATTATAGGAGCATCGACGGAAAGAACCGTCCCTCCCACCAGTCCTTACGTAGACGAAGACTTTCCTCCCCTTCCGTCACTTCCCTTTTATACTATGAGACAAAAGGTGACAGCGGCGGCGACGACAACAACAACAACAACAACCTGACGTGTGAAACAGCACGTAAAATCAGTAGCGCCAGCACCGCCATCACTTGTAGTAGTAGCACGGATTTAAGCAGTGGACATAGTGAAAACAACAGCAACAATAACAACTCCATCTCCACCAACAGCACGACCAATACAACAACAAACCATATTGAAACAAAAAGTAATAGGGACTCTGTGAAAGACAAAACCAACGCAGAATATATGAACAACAACAAAACCAGCGTGGAATTTAAATACGCCAAAAACAACAATATCAAAATGTTTTCCGACGCGGGTAGTGCAAAAAAAAGATATGTTTTCGCTAGTCCTGGATGGAAAAATTAACGAACTGGCGCAAGCAAAAAAAAATTATCAAATTTGAGGTAAGTAAGGCAGCGGTACTCGTGCCTAAATAGATATAATAGGTCAGAAGTAAACAGCCTTCTGGAGATGTGTCTCGCGGAAGACCACGCGGGCGGAACCGGCCACAATTATTCAAGTTGAAAAAGCCTTGAAAGACATTATTGAGGATGTGGCCCACTTGCAGAGAGGAAAATGCTATGCCAACGTCGAGGTCCTCTTCAAAAGTGAGGATCTCGCACGAAAGCACCCAGTGTCGCCTTGTTGGAGTGAATTTATCCTGTACCCAACATACCTCTCTAGAAGGACGTCAAGGCTAAGGTTATCGATTGTTCCGCCAGGTGTGAATGTCTGAGGGATTGTGGCGTGTGTCGTTTTGGAAGAAGAGGAGACACCTTTAGAGGTCAGGCTGAGCAGCTGAGAAAACTGGTCCGGGATTAAGATAGAAATATTGCTTCATGTGAATCCAGAAAACATAGAGAATAGCCCGGACATTATACAGCTGCCCAACGGAGTGGAATTAAGGGTCATCGTGGAAGACCGAAAGCTTAAACACGACCTTTGTGGGGCCACAGGCCACCTTAGCGCCTTGTGCCCCCAAAAGATAAAAGGCATGAGTTCACTCCCACTGCCTACACCACACAGCCAACAACAGCAACCTCAAAGACAATATGCCACACTTGCAGCCGGAACACGAAGTTTGCCGAAACCTGGACCCACGGCAGCAGAACCAATAACTATACCAGTGGATGCGAAATCAGCTAGATCGCCAGACACGAATTCAATGGAAATAGCTGAGATAACAACATCCCCAGCAACTTCAGAAGCATCATCACCACCAACAGCAAAAAAAAAATACAGGGGTAATACCCAACCAGAGCACTCATCAACGCAGCACCCATCTCTCTCTCTCTCTCTCTCAAACACACACTCGCACATAGACACTCACACAAAGAAAAACTCCTACCCACTCTAATCGGGGGCGGATTGCACAGACACTGGTTCCTACTCATCTCAAAGCGAAGATGAGGAGGAACCAAAAAAAAACCCAAAATAAAAAAGAAGACACAGGGGGAAAGCAGCCGGTCTCACATCAACAGACCCATCGGACAATACAGAAAATGCCTCAAATACAGTCACACAGACAACAACATCAATCCCACCGGCTCCACCACTATCAACACAACAAAAGGCAGTACCACCAGCACAACCAACACCAGCACAACCAACACCAGCACAACCAACACCATCACAACCCCACCCCGCCCCCAAAAGAAATCTTTCAGAAGAACTGACAATGGCAGAGATTCCCAATTTCGTGCTATTGAGGAGGACGAACAAAGATTTGATGGCCCTCATGGCTCGAAATAAAGAGATTGAGAGAGGTAGAGAAATTTCCGATATTACGACATTCAAAGTGCTGGAAGAGCTGTTGTTAGTGCATATGCCACTAACAACGTATAAAAGCATTAGGGAGGTTTTCCCTCACAATGCGGGAACCCGTAATTTAAAATCAGCTAAAAGACTTTTAAAAGGGTTCCCAGAGAAACCGCAACCAGATCAGGAGGCCGGACCGTTTGACCGCCTACAGCATCGGCAGGGCAAATAGCCCCGCTACTTTTCTTTCTCTCAACTCGTTCCGGCCGGCATGGCGATAATTAAAGTAGGTGGTCTAAATGTTCGCGGCCTGGGGTCGCCCTGGAAACAGTGTTGTTGCTCAACGACCTCAGGTCACCAGCTATGGATGTGACGGCAGTCAGTGAAACCAGGATTTCCAACACACGCGATCTAACCCCCATCTTGGATGATTTTGAGATCTACGCATCTCTCAGTCGGCCTAGAATGGGAGGCGGGGTAGCAGTGCTGTTTAGGAGAAGCCTGGATCTCGAGGTACGGACGGTCTTCCTGGACCCGGAAGGTAAGTTGGTGGTCCTGGATGTGAGCAATAGCGAAGGTTGTGCTTTCAAATTAGTCGTTGTGTACGCCCCAAAAGGGACGGGACAGCCTGACTTCTTCAGACGTGTGAAGGTTTTCCTTGGGACGTCTTGCTCTTTAGTTCTAGTGGGCGATTGGAATGTCTGGACAAGGTGGGGGCTAGCTGATAGGAGAGGGTGTGTAAAAGCCTCACAAACCTGCTCAGCCACTTCCAACTAGCAGACAGTACCGACTGGACTTTCCGGATGCGCCAACGTGGACATGGGCAAACAGCACCGAGTCTTCCAGATCGTATCTAGATAGAATATTTTGTAGGCCAGTAGACAAAAGTAGCATAGGTTGTCTACTTTTCAAAATCGTCGGCTACACAGGCCATAAATTTGTGATCTGCTCGGTCGACCTAGATAGGATCCATAGACAGGGTCCCGGGTATAGGGAGGTGAACGCGTCTTTCTCTGTGCGTCAAGAACTCAGAAACCGGGTTAGCAAGTTAGTCCATCGGAGTATGTCGGGTGAATGGAGGACTTGGCAAACCGTGGCTGCTGATGCACAGACATGCGCTGAGGCTACGACATCTCCAGTGGTTCTTTGACGGTGAGAAGGTGTGGTTGCCGTTTGTTAGACTCGCTCTTCCACAACATTTCTCTGACAGCTACAGCCATGCATCAAGAGTAGACCGAGGCAGGGCGCCTGACACAAAGAATGTCGTCAGACACTCACAGACTTCTCTCAGTCAGGCAATGTGTCGGCGGAATTTCCACTCTGTTGTTTTATAGAGGGCTAGTGGCGGGCAAGTGCAGTGATGTTCTTTGGAGGGCTCTGAGCGTCGACAGGAATCACCTGGCTGATCTGTTCCGGAGGACCATCGGGGCAGGGCCTTAATTTCCAGAGGTCCTTGGCCTGGCAGTGCTACGGAGGGGGGGTGTTGTCGGTTCGAGATAAACTCTATATGCATGGAAGTACTGTCAGCCAGGATTGACCAAGATACGCGCAGAGCGACGAAACTGTTCTGCACGCTTTCGTCTAGTGCCCGAGCATTGCTGACTTGAGAGTTTATGTCGAACACTAGCTATCACGTATAAGACGGGTCCGCCTATCGGCAGAGTCCATTGTGAGGATCGTCCGCCTGCCTTCCTTTGGCCGGGAAGTGCCGGCAGTGTTCCTTTGTCTGGTGGCCTTAGCAAAAGAGGTTTAATGGTGGTCCATATTGAAAGGGCTGAAGGCAGATACTTTCCACTTTGATCAAACCCTCATCAACTTTTTAAGTTTCACTTGAAAATGAAAATGAGGGTAATGAGAAAAGTGCTAAGCCCCAGCAATTTTGTTGAAAGGTCCTTTGTTAAAAATTATGTTTTTCTAATTTCTACTTTGTACGCGCCTTTTATGAAACCCCATATTATATTGTTCTGTACCACCCTCAACGTTCTTTGTGAACCCTTAGTGGTTAATAAAGAAAACATTGTTATTATTATTATGATGATTATTATTGAAGACGTCGCACAGTTTCTAATATTGTGATGTTGTAGATTGAATATAGTGTGTGAACCGGGAGTTTGTACTGTCTGTCACGTCACAACAAAGACCTCAGACAGGTAGTACGTTATGCAGTATGCGTGCAGTTCCAAGTGAAGGTATTTTTTGCAATACCCCAAGATTGTAGAGTATTTCTAACGTGCCCAGATGCTACTTCAGGTTCGGTGGTATAGAACCCAATGCTCTGATGACAAGAGGAACATTTATGTTTGACTCTTGCAGCTGCTACATCTTGACGATCTCAATTTTCAATTCTCCATATTTGTCGACCTTTTCTCTTACCCTGAGTATCTTTGCCTTCCCATTTTCGTGCATTACCTTTTCCGGTGTATATTGCTACCAAGAACCTCGTATACTTCCAGCATAGTAGCCAGTGAAGGTTTTGGGCTACCTTGTCGTGTCTGCGCCTGTACTCTTTCTGCGCAATAATTTCACAGGCACTAACAATGTGAGTCACGCTTTCGACTTTCTTCCCACACATTCTGCAGAGGTTTGTTGCACTTGTGTGGTAAATATCCCTTTTCACTGAGATGGTATTCAACGTCTGGTCCCGGGCAGTGATGATTAGGCTTTCAGTCTTCTTTTTAAGGTCGCCTTTGCTGATCCACCTCCATGATGCTTCCTTTATTTTAAGTTGGGATCGGCTATTCGGGATCGGAATTCATTAGCACTTTTAACTCCATTGTTGGTAAATCCTTCTGCATTAGCCGCATACCGTAGCAGGTCTTGTTCGCTGTTTGCCAAATACTCTGCCATGCACTCTCGTACACTAATCAGGCCACATCCACCTTTACACCTCTTCGTGTACAGCCCCTGTACGTTTGCCTTATGGCGGAGGGCCCCATGTATTGTCATCATCTTTCGGGTAGAGCGATCAAATTGGTCAATCTCCGCTCGTGTCCATTTCAGAATGGGTGCACTATAGTGGACAGTCCATATTTTGATGACAGTCACAAGGTTCCTTGCATTGAGGTTTGACTTCAAGAGAAGTGTGAGGTGCTTCCAACGTAACCTTGTCTTTTATTTCGTTATGCAAAATATTGTCCAGCTCCAGGATTCCAAGGTACGTGTACCCATCCGGGTCTCTCGTTTGCTCTCCGTTTGACCGTTCTATGCTCCTACAACCTGCCCTTTTCCCTCGTTTCAAATTGAACAACGCGCACTTTGTGATCCCGAATTCCATTCCTATATCCTTGCTTATAAGAATTCCATTCCTATATCCTTGCTTATAAGAATTCCATTCCTTTATCCTTGCTTATAAGAATTCCATTCCTATATCCTATATCTGTACAGTCACAACCAGCCACTCCATTTCAGGCTCTGCTTTTGCGAACAGTTTTAAATCATCCATGAAAAGAACGTGGTTGAGACGAGATTCATTGTTCCTCAGCTTGTAGTGTGCGTTGAATTTGCCTAGAACTACAGAAAGTTGGATCGAGGCTATAACAAATAGCAAAGGTGAACAAGAATCTCCCTGGAAGATACACCTCTTTTGATTTTTACCTCGGCTAAGTGCTGGTTGTTGCAGAAAAGATGTGTTTACCGAATAGGCATGCTCTTACCTCCTTCCTTGAAATTGCTGGCATTGTGCCAACATTTAAAATCATTATTATTTTTTTAGTAGTAGTAGTAGTAGTAGTAGTAGTAGTAGTAGTAGTAGTAGTAGTAGTAGTAGTAGTAGTATAATCGTTTTCATTATCATGATCATCCCAAGATGATGATGTTGTTTCTTTGATTTATTCCTCTATTCCTTTTTCAGGTTAACACCCAGCAACCCCAAGCCGTTGAAAGTAGGATGGTTGCAGCAATTCTCGTCACACTATTGTGTTTTTTCCCGACAGGCATTTTTGCTATTGTATATGCAGATAAAGTAAGTAGAATATGAACACTTCTTGGGGAAAATTCAATACCTATTCATACATTATACCCATAAATATTCAAAGTTTAGTTCAAATAATAATGTAAACGACAAGTATTTCATTTGGGTAAAAGTCATGTGTTTCATGAATTTCTTAGTTTGTTATATTATAGAAGACAAATGATTGAGTAGATTTGATATTAAACAATCATGCAAAGATTTGGACTGACTCTATTAGATTTTCGTAGAGTCATGTTTCTCGTGTGTTTAGGATGGACGAATGTATGGATGATTTATGGGAGACATGGGGTTTGCTATACGTAACGTAAGTGAGCTTACAACTTATCCTGTTTTTTTCTTTCGCTCTCTCCCTCCCTCTTATACACACAATATATATTTTTATGAGCTACTAATAGTTTCATGCTATGAAAACGACTCAGCATTTTATAACACGTTGGTGCCTTCACGCAATTGTCAGGCTATACCCACATGGCACGTACAAGCTAAAACGATAGAATAAGAGAAATTACGAGAAAAGGCGAGAAGAAAGTAGATGTCAAAGGTAGAAGGTCAAAAACACCGGAAAACGAAAGGAAAAAAAGAAAAAGCTCTAATTCTCCCCCTTTTGTTATATCAGTCACCATTTTCGTAAGCAAAATGAGAACTTGCATTACATTAATAAATTATTTAACTCTCCTATGTATATAATTAATAGTTTAGTCATAAATATTTCTATTAGAATTCCTAAACTTTCAACTGGTGAGAAGTTGTTCCAAGGTAATGATTATGTAGTGAAACTCAGGATCGAAACCTCATAGTTTCAGCTGCCAGGTCGGCACCACGCACACACCATGCTCATGTAGGGCGGTGTGTTCTGATTATTGACCAATTGACTTGTAGAGATATCACACCATATCATAGTACATCATCGAATCTCCTTGAAGTTCCCACCTTTTATTAGTTATAAAAAGAAGAAACCTGTCAGAATCAGCAGCAGAGGTCGAGAAAGCAACATGCAAATACATCTTCACCTCTTACCCAAAGCAAGCCAGAGAGTGTGGCTATCCAAGGTAGAAGCAATACACGTTTATAACGTACACGCTTTCCTTTGCTGGATCCAGTTCGAAGTTAAACTTTTTTAATAATGACGAACAAACTCTATTCCCGCCTTTCGAGCAACAGTAATCTTTGTGTTCGTAATTACAATACAGCGTAGTTCAATTCTTGCTACTTACCAACACTACTGGCAACCATTGAAAAACTCATTTAACTATGTAAATATTCTAATTCACTTCATACGAATAAAATTATATTCATACGACGTTAGGAAGTCGTTTATGATGAGACTGCATGTAGCCTAATTTAATAATAAACAATTAATAAACATCAACCAATAATGACCCATACATAATCCTCCTACAATTGGTAGTACAACGAGGCCTTCAAAAGCAGCGGATACACTGAAACTATAACATATGCACCTAGTAATAAGCACTTAATACCAGTAACCAATGAAGGAATGTCTCTAACAATAAAATTAATGTGAAGCATAAACCGGCAGTGGATGATAATAATAATAATAATAATAATAATAATAATAATAATCCTTTCTATATTAGGCACGAAGGCCTGAAATTTTGGGGGAGGGGAGTAGTCAATTTTATCGACCCCAGTTCGTAACCGGTACTTATTTTATCGCCTTTAACTGACATGCTAAACATAACTGGATGTGGATACAAATGTTACAGTAAAATAATCAAATATGTCTTGTATATGGATGATCTAAAACTGTATACTGAAAATGATAAACAACTGGAAACATTGCTGCAGACAGTGCATGGATTTACCAAAGAAATAAGCATGAAATTCGGCTTAGAAAAATGTAACGAAGCAACCTTGAAAAGAGAAAAACTAGTTAAGGGTAACAATATCATACTAAATAAATAAAATGAAATAAGAAAATTAGACCAAACCTAGACATACACATGCCTAGGAATTAATGAAATAGAAACGGTACAACACACACAAATGAAAGAGAAGATAAGGAAGGAATATTATGAACGAATCAGATTAATACTTAAAACAGAGCTCAATGCGAAAACAAGATAATAGGTATCAATACTCTAGCTGTCCCGGTTATAAGTTATTGTTACAATATTCTTAATTGAACACTAATTGAACTAACCAAACTAGACCGGAAAACAAGAAAAATAATGACGGCATTTAGAATTCACCACCCAAAATCTGACATAGAAAGGCTATATATACAACGAACTGAAGGTGGTAGAGGCCTGATACAACTAGAAAACTATTATAAAAGAACCACCATAGGATTACAGAAATATCTAATTCAGAACCAAGACAAAAGGAAGCAGAAAAATGCAAGAAAGAAATAATAGTACCTGACAACTATGAAGAAGAACAAACTACAAAAGCTGTAAAGAAACTAAAATGTAAACTAAAATTGGAGCAACAAAATACCATGATAAAACGATGGCAAGAAAAACCCTTACATGGCAAAAACTGGGATAAGCTATACAGAAAAGAAATAGATAAAGTAAAATCCAAACATTGGTTGAGAAGCTCAGGACTTAAAGCAGAGAATGAATGATGTCTAACTGTAGCCCAAGATCGAAGTCTCCAACACCAGAAACTACCAGAAGCATATAATAAGGAAAAATACTATGCAGAATATGTGGTGATAGAGAAGAAACAATAAATCGTATCGCCTGTGGTTGCCCAGTCCTGACTAAGAAGGAATATATACACGGACGCGACGAATTTGGAATCTATATAAACTGGAAGCTATGCCAACACTATGGAATGACCACAGAAGAAAGATGGTATAGGCATACCCCAGAAAAGGTCTCGGAAAATGACAAAGCAACCATACTTTGGGATATGCCAATCCACACAGATAGGGAGATCAAAGCCAATAGACCAGATTATTGTGAGAGATTATCAAGAAACAAAATGCCTTCTCATTGAAGTATCAATCCCAATAGATGACAATGTCTCTAAAAGAAACGGAAAATTTCTCAAAATACAAAGATCTGGAAATAGAGATAACTCGAATGTGGAGCCTAAAAACAGAAACAATCCCTATAATAATAGGTGCATTAGGTATGATAAAAAAACATACAGACAAATACATAGCCAAAACACCAGGACTTACAAATATGTATAACACTATGTTATACAAATATGTATAACACTATAACAAATATGTATAGCACTATTAGGCACTGCACACATCCTATGTAAAGCACTATCAATACAGTGAAACTAACACCAAAACAAACCACAGCACATAACCAAGGCACACAGAGCTGCGTTTGGTAGTGCAGTGAAAGCACATGACAAAAATAAGACTACTGAAAAATAATAATAATAATAATAATAATAATAATAATAATAATAATAATGATGATGAAAAATTTATATGGGGAGAAGGTGTCAGAAAAATGTAGAGTCTGTGGAACTCAGAATGAGACAGTAGCACACATTGTTGCAGAGTCTCCAGAGTTGGCACTAGAAGAATATAAGAAATGAAGGCATGACCAAGTTGTAAAAGTTTTACACTAGAAGCTTTGCCAGGAATGGGGATTTGAAGCTGGAGACACATGGTATGATCATCGGGTCGAAAAAGAGCTGGAGTCAAAAAAATGACAAGAAGATAGAAAATAATAGACCAAACATAACAATAATAGACAAAGAAAAGCGAAATTACTTACTGGTTGACCCAACATGCCTGTTTGATCCTAGGATCACAAAGAAAGAGGATGAAAATAACAAAAAATATTTGAAATTTGGAGTATGAAAACCGTAAAGGTTGTGCCCATAATAATAGGTGCATTGGGAACTGTAAGCAAAGATAAAGACAAATGGTTGAAGGAGATTGGACTACAATGTGCCATGGAACTTCTACAGAAAGTTTCCCTCTTAGGGAGAGAAAAGATTATCAGGAGGGTTCTAAGCACTTGAAAGACTATTGAAAGCTTATGGATACCTAGGGTTACAGGTAGTAGCCTGCTACCCACAAAAATCCTATCAGGAATAAGACCAAACCTTAGTCAAATCATCAATAATAATAATAATCCTTTCTATACTGGGTACAAGGCCTGAAATTTTGGGTCGATTCAAACGACCCTAGTACTCAACTGGTACTTAATTTATCGACCCCCTAAAAGGATGAAAGGCAAAGTCGACCCCGGCGGCATTTGAACATAGAACGTAAAGTCGGAAGAAATATAGAGACATACAGACAAATAGGTAGACACACACATATCATCATCATCATCATCATCATCATCATCATCATCATCATCATCATCATCGTTGTCGTCATCTTTTTCGTGCCCACTTCTCTATGCTTGCATGGGTTGAACAGAGTTTATTGAGGCAGATTTTCTGTGGCTGGATGCTATTCCTGTCACCAACCCTCACCTGTTTCCATGTAAGGTAATATTTTACCATAGCTAGAAATATTTTCAAAGAAAGTTGAAAATGAATGACACAGCTTGTATATATGTATGTATGTATGTATGTATGTATGTATGTATGTATGTATGTATGTATGTATGTATGTATGTATGTA
>JAOPUL010360915.1:0-11857 GCA_027564515.1 Octopus rubescens | reverse complement strand
CGAATGGGGTACATTGGTATGGGCACGTGCTGAGGAGGGATGGCGAGCATGTTTTGAGAAGGGCTTTTGAGTTCGAGTGATTGCTGTGAGTGTGAGGTGAATCCGGCCACCCCCGTTTACGGGGACAAAACCGGATTTAAAACTCTGGAGAAAGAAAGAAAGTGTGATTAGAGAGTGAGACAAAGCACCTTGTACTGTTTGTTCCAGCTCTTTATGTTCTCAGTTCAAATTTCGTCAAGGTCAATTATGCCTCTCGTCCCACCAGGGTGGAGAAAGTAAAGTACTGGAATCACTGTAATCAACTACATCCCCCTCCCCTCAAAATGCTGGCTTTGTGCCTCGGAAACCATATTTTAATGCCAATACCTGACCAAAGCCACCTCCCTCGATACTGCATCCCCGCTAAGTCAAAGGGACTTGGTTTGCAAGTTAATTGATGACCTCACTAGCACTGGTGCCATATAAAAAGCACCCAGGACATAGTGTAAAGTTTTTAAGGTTGTCTCTACAGATATTCTATAGAAATTATAACCAGCACTGAATTTTTAATTTATGTTTGCGTATACAAATACATCTTAAAAATAAGCGACGCAATCAAAGATCGTCTAAAATAAACAAAGCAATCGAAGATGGAAAAGATAGGTAATTGGTGTATATGCCATATTTCAGAAGTTATTGCTACTTCATCAATACCACATCCAACCTATTAGCCATCTATGATCTCCTTGTTTTTATACTCACTAATTGTAGCAGTTTTATACTATTGGCTATATCAATTTCATATTAAACACATTCCTTGTAGGGACAACTGCTACATTTAGTGGGTATATAAACAAGGAAATCATGGATGGTTAATAGGTTGGATGCGGTGCTGATGAAGAAGCAATAACTTCTGAATGGCATATACACCGATTACCTATTTTTTCCATCTTTAATTGCTTTGTATACTTTAGACGATCTTTGATCGCTTCACTTATTTTTACAGCATATTTGTATACGAAAACGTCGTAAATTCAAATTCAGTGCTGGTTATAATTCCTATAGAATATCTGTAGAGATAAACCTTAAAATTTAATCTATGAGCACTGCTAATACAGTAGAATGCAGTGTTGACTTATGAAGCGTTTGATATACTTTGCAGTATGTTATGGTTTCATAATGAAATACAGTGTCCTTACAAGTAATTAATAGTGTAAAGGGTATCCAACCATAGAAACTGTGCTGAAGCATTCATGGCTACCTCAACTGGAAAAAGAGAAAAGATGGTGGAGATGAGAAAAGAGGGACAGATGATCAGGAAAGGTATGTGGGTAAGTTGAAGAATGTGAAAGAGTTACAAATAGTTAGAGATGGGGATAGAGGTGAATAGGGAACATGGATGGAGTCAAAGGGAATCTCAGTTTTGGGGGGGAGGTAAGGAAAATAGGAATGGGTGAGGGAGGAGGATCTCATCACAGGGTGATGAGACCTGCTACTAGTACCATGTAAACTAGTACTACCTGTTCCATGATCAAGTGGTCGGTTGCTAAACCTCCGGTGCCCCTACTTGTGTAACTTGCTATTCTTGTGAGGAGAGTGTGTGGGACACCCAGCAGGACTAAAAGCAAGACCTGTCGAAGAGCAGATGAGCTCCTAGTGGGCCAACGGCCATCCAGTTGGGGAAGGCAATGGCAAACCACCCCAATATCTCTGCCAAGAAAACACTAATAAGAATGTCGGAATGAAGTAACACTGTGGCTTCATCTAATGGGAGATCTTGCGCTTAATCAGGAAGACTTTTGTTGTAGTTTTGTTGTGTCTCAGGAGAGTCATAACACCCAACATAAAATAACACTCTCACTGATTCAGTTCCACTCCTTTATTTTGTTGTTGTGTCAGCAGTGTACTGCAAAAAATATACAATACATCACGACAAAGGAGAAGGAGGAGGTGATAAATGGCAGGTAGGTGGTGGAGAGCTGCAGGATAATATATCCGCAGACAGGTGGTGGTGGCAGTAATGATGATGATGAATTAGCATTAGTAATAGTATTTCTGTTTTCTTCCTTTCACAGTGGAATTTGATGTCAGCTGAGCAAATCCATGGACTCGGTGCCATCCTCTGCCATCTAACGCTCTGCCATGATCATTTACCCCAAGTTCAGATTCTTAATTGTCCTGTTCTTGGTAAAAGCATTGGCAAGTTCACAGACTTACTCTGGACCATTCTACCTTGTTCAACATCTCAACAAACCAATTTCCTTTTGCAGTAAGTCAATGGAATCTATTTTCTACCATTATTTTTTTGTTTTTGTTTTTATTATTCTTAGTCATCATAGGGTCGTTATAGGCACAGGTGTGGCTTTGTGGTAAAATTTTTGCACCAGGTTCCAGTCTGATTTGGCTTAGACAAAAACTGAAAGAAGCGTGTGTGTCTTTGTGTTTGTTTCCCATCCCACCCCACCCCTACCGCTTGACAACCAGTGCTAATTTCTTTATGTCCTCATTACTTAGTGGTTCAGTGAAAGAGACCAATAGAATAAATACCAGACTTTAAAAAAAGAAGTACTGAGGTTTATCTGTTTGACTAAAACCCTTCACAACGTTGCCCCAGCATGGCCAATGACTGAAATAAGTACTGAATAATAGATAAAGATCAATTGTAAAACACATTCAGACATGGCGGTGATTGTTATTGTTTTAAATGGTTTAGCCAAGTGGAACAGGTTGAAAAGGGCTCCAACCATGACCATCACAGGCCAGTTAATCTTGCTCGGACTTCATATCAGTGACTGGATAAAACATAAGCAAGGGGGGGAGTTCCAGGGGGAAGAAGCTCTCTGAGTAGGAAGGATTGTAAAATGAATAAGGGGGGATCATGGAAGAATGGGGAAAGGACAAAAGGAGGAGAGAGAAGTGAAGGTGGTATGGAAGTAGATTACTGTGGAGGAGCACAGGCTGTTGTAGTACAGTAGAAAAGGTAGAGGGAGGAGATAGTGTCTGCTGGCTGGAAGTTGAAGGGGATTGGTGCTTGACTCCCAAAGTGCCCTGCAGTGGGACTGTATGTTGGAGTGTGTGTGTGTAATATATATATATGTGTGTGTGTTTTATCTTATTTCAGTCATTAGACTGCAGCCATGCTGGGGCACTACCTTGAAGAATTTTTATGAATCGACCCCAGTAATGTGGGTTTTTTTTAAGCCTGATACTTATTCTATCGGTCTCTGTGGGGGAACCACTAAATTAAGGAGGATGTAAACAAACCAACACTGGTTGTCAAGCAGTGGTGGGAGACAAACTCACACACCAAACACACACACACACACACATATATAGATATATATATGACAGGCTTCTATCAGTTTCCCTCTACCAAATCCATTCACAAGGCTTTGGTTGGCCCAAGGCTATAGTAGAAGATACTTGCCCAAAGTGCCACGCAGTGACACTGTCATAGAAGCAGTGTCATTCATTTCCAATATTCTGCAGAAACATATCTGGACATAAAAAAAATCTGCCTCACTAAACTCTTATCCCTACCATACAACCAAAAGAAAAGCCACGTGCAAGAACAATTACTCAAACAATTTTCAAATATCCATATTTACCAAACCAATGTCATTCTACCAGCTTGGCAGTAAAATGGAAGAATGCCTGAAGCAATGTTGTATTGGAAGATAGAGAATAAGGATAAGGAGCAGGGTTTGTGGAAGCGCTGATGGCGTATTTATTTGCTGCGATTTTGTAAGTTAAGTGACTGGTTTAACACGAGTATAGTGAGTCCTGTTGTGTGGATCATAGATATTAATCAATGTTTAAAATACAGACAACTGTTTAGCGAGAGAAGTGGTGATTGTCACCTATTTAGAAATAAGTTGTTTATGTGTCATTTATGTAAATGAGTGTGAGTGTGTATATAAATACAATATCAAAAGGAATGAATCTTTTATGTGGATATATTTATTTTCTGGTGGTAAACAAAAGCTGGCCTGTTAGTCTGAGTGCGAGAGTGAAACGCGTGCTGGAGTCATAGCAAGTTGGGCCAAAGTTGGCCGTTGGTAAAAAGGCTGAGTTGGTGAGTTAGTGGAGAGAACATAGCAGGATATAGATGTCCTGGTGTGGAAACTCCATGGCCATCATGATGGTGAGCTAGTGCTAAAGTGATGTTCACTCTTTGAGGTCCTCCGAGCTAACTGAAAACAAGACGCGGCTTAACTAGCAGTGAAACTGCCTTTTCGCGCGCCTAGCTCTGATTGGTTGACACAGCCACCGTATGACTATGTCATCTCGTTATAGCAGACACCACTACAACTGTATTGATTTGATTTTGAGAATGTGTTGTATTGATGACGTTGGAAGGAAAATCCTGTTGATTGATTGACAAAGGATCATAATAGAAGCAGTGGTAATGTGTTGAGGAAGAGGGGTAGAGAGTTTGTTGGGGTTGATGAGAGGAAACAGCGGAAGGATGAGGTAAATTGTTTAGTGAAAGATGGGATGCAAGAAGAGGAGGAGTTTTCTAGAGGAAATAGAAAGGAGTACCAAACTTGTCTTTAAACTGAGTTTTTCACAAATGAAAATTATTTTTTTTTATTCTTTCTTGCAGAATATCCACAGTTTTTCTAAAAACCTTCTTTTATGCCACAAATGATGTTGATAAAATGTCTTTGCTACCAACATCGTTGATAACAAAGGTTTGCTGAAGTTTCTTATTTAACTCTTTAGTATCACTGTCTTTCTTCTTATACATTGTCTTTCTATACTTCCATTTCTTGTTTCTCTGTGATTCTTTAACATATGATGTATGACACACCATTCACCTGTATGGACAATGTCAATTTGATGGAGGGACAGAGCTAGTCTACAACACAAACATTTGATCACTATTAACAAATCATATGTGCAGGTCGTTCAGCAAGAAGTTACGATAGGAGAATCTACCGTGTGTGTGTGTGTGTGAGGAATGTGAAACAAATGACATTTGTCACTCAAACATTTTTACTCATTTCAGCAATTATCTTTATGTCTCTGACCTGAGATCAACCAGTGTTGATGTCCTTACAACCTAGTCTAGTTCAACATCATCATCATTTAATATCCGCCTTCCATGCTGGCATGGGTTGGATGGTTTGACAGGAGCTGGTAAGTCAGAGGACTGCACCAAGCTCCACTGTCTGCTTTGGCATGGTTTTTATAGCTGAATGCCCTTCCAAACACCTACCATTTTACTGAGTGGGCTGGCTGCTTTTTACATGGCACCAGCAAGACAAAGATCCTTTAAGAGGCAAGTAGTATTGAAGGCGGTGACTTATGTCAGGTGATGAGAGATTAGAGTAGGACAGAGGGACAGAAACAGGTGACTTGCTATCAGGCAAATCAAAGAATTAAAGTAAAACGCCCTAATATGGAAGCAGAGTTTAGAGTTGAGTGACCTAAAGGCAATCAGGGAACCATACTGCAAAGTGGGAAGTGGGTTTTCTTGATATGCAGAAGTATAGAGAGGTAATATTTATCCCCACTTAAATGTGGATGTTCTGTTCGAACAAACTATACTGCAGTAATTACCATGAGAGAAACTCTCATATTGGCTTTTGGTGCAAAATGCGCTCTTGTTTATATCACAACCATGTGTGTTCTGTTTTACGATCACCTAAACTAATTTTTAAGTGGCTGAGTATTGCACAGACATGTGATTCCCTGATAGAAACAGTGTGACAAGTCTGTACCTTTTGAATTACTGGTACAATCCATCCGATGGGCTTCCTTACAGTTTCTGTCTACCAATATTTTTCATAAGGTATAGATTGACCGAAAGCTGTAGAAGATGACATTTGCCGAAGATGCCATGCAGTGGGATTGAAACAAGGACTTCGTAATCATGAAACAAGCTTCTCAGCCATTCACCCAGACTGTGTCTACAATGTGTGTGAATATTTATATTCCAGTATCTTAACCCTTTAGTATTCAGATTACTCTGTCTAATCTAATGCTTATTTATCCACATTGTTTTGAATTAATCATACATTATGTCGTAGATTTGAGATTTCAATGATATGACTGTATATTTTTAGAATGATATTGTAGTAGGTGTAAGAGGCCAGAGCTTGTTGGTTTCAACATAAAACAGGTAAAATATTTGGGCCAGATATGGCCAGTTTGAATGCTAAAGGGTTAAATCTTCAACCCACTATGACACAGATAGATGTAAACCTCAACATCATCATTGTTTAACATGTTTTCCATGCTGGCATGAGTTGGACAGTTCAACAGGAGCTGACAAACCAGAGGGCTGCACCAAGCTCCAATGTTAGCTCTGGCATGGTTTCTACAGCTAGATGCCCATCCTAATGCCAACCACTTTACAGAGTGTACCTAGTGGTGTTTTTTGTTGCACCAGCACTACTGAGGTTGCCAAGTAACTCGCAAGACAAGATCCCTTCAACTGAGGAGTAGTAGTATTGAGGGAGGTGGCTTTATGCCAGGTGATCAGCGGTTAGAGTATGATAGCAGGATACATAACATGGAGAGATATATATATATATATATATATCATCATCATCATCATCCTTTAACGTCAGTTTTTCATAAGGATCGGGGAGAAGACAGACATATAGACCAGGGACAGACTGGCATTATAACCAAGTGACATGTGCGCATGCACCTTCACAGAGGGTGGGGGAACAGATATACATACATAGCCCGGTGGCCCGTGTGCATGCACTCAATCCTCTTTTGTATCGGTGATGGTGAGGGTGGGATAGAGGGGAAATTTTCATACAGTGAAGTAGAGTGGGGAAAGTCGCATTTAAGAACATTTTTTCACATTTCTAGCATAACAATATAGCAGAGACGAAATAAGCTTAGATGAACAAAACATAAACTTATCTTAAATTGAGAACCATATTACATCCCTTTGGTGCCTTGTATTGCCAGAAATAGCTTCGGAGTCTCGTGTCTGCCCTACTATGCCGAGCCCGACCGAATCACATGTGCTAAATAATATTGATGTTGATATTATATATATATCATCATCATCATCATTTAACGTCTGTTTTCCATGCTGGCATGAGTTAGACAATATATATATATATATTTAAGCTCGTTAATAAATGCTGTGTTTTTAATTATTGTCTAGTTCATTTATACATGTGAACGGAAATATCCATACTTGCGTTTCAATGTCTGCCCAAGTGAGAGTCCCAGCGAGGAAGTGGTCCTGTATCGATCTGAAGCTTTTACTACCATAAAGAACTGCCATCAGGTAATGTCTTTCATTTCATATTGTTGTGTAATGACACAGGACACATAGGGTGGGGCAGAGCGATGGGAAGATGACATAGGTCACTGTGGGTGAGGATGTGGCATAGGATTCCAGAGAAGGGGAACAGAAGAGATGTTCTGTTATACAAGAGAAGGAGTTTATGTTCAAAATCTTTCCCAAACAAAAAGGTGATTTATTTTATTAAGGAAGAAATGGGAGTACAAGATAATTAATTTAATACCCCATACATTTTAATATATGTACTTCTTAAGCTACAACTAATACCTTCTACTTTAAATCTATATTAACAGTAATTTTTCTTTGTTATTAAGCTGGTATTTAGAATATAAATTAATATAAAATTTTGATGCAAAGTTATAATTTATATCATTTAAAAAAAGGGAATTTGTATCGTAGAACAAAGGGCAGTTTCAGGCAGTTTTGTATCATGATAGTTAAAGAATAAAGAATTCTCTGGTCAACTATTTTTAGCAAAGAATCCTGTACTTAATTTATGAAAATATCCTTTGAATTCTTGTTAAATCTTCTGATTACTAAATCCTTTAAAATTACTTTTTGTTTTTTATCTCGCAGTGTCCGCAGATAAAATTACAAAATTGGGTTCAACAGGAATTAGCAGTTGATCCTGGCATGGATTATCTGACAAGTCGACAGAGGTAAGAGACTATATCACCCCTGTTGTGTGTGTGTGTGTGTGTGTGCTTATATATGTGTATGTATATAGATATACAGGGTGTCCCAGAAAGATTTACCCATCATATTTTTGTAATTACTCATATGTACAAGAGAGAGCAATCAAACTTCCTGAATTATAAGAACTATATTTTACCTATTTAATACACGAATCAGATTTCAAAATGACCACTTTTTGCTTTGATCATGGCCTGCAAATGAGTGGTTACTGAACTGCAACAGTGTTGCACCACTTCTTCGTCAAATTTACTCCACACAGTAAGAAGAGCTTCTTTCAGATCTGCCACGCTTGAGTATGAGATAGCTGAGACATCACTCTCTAAGATAGATCAGGCAGAAAAGTCTATTGGGTTGATGTCCGGGTTTGAGGAAAGGCAAAATTTATTGTCCCAAAAACTGCAAAAATGCTCTCTGCACCATTTTTGCATAAAATTCGAGGTGAGGGCTAGGGCACCGTCCTGAGTGAAGACATACATGTTTCCAAATGTTTCATTTAACCAAGGCAACACATTTTTTTCCAACATTTTAACGTAAACTGTGCTGTTCACATTAACAACCTTTTGGCAAAAAGTGATTATGTCACCAATTTAGAAATATACTTAATGTGTCGTAATGTAGATGATTGTGAGTGTGTGTATAAATACACTATCAGAAGGCATGTATAAATACATCAGAGGGCATTAATATTAAAATGTTTATTTGGTGAATGTGCATTTTTTAAGTTGACAAGTAGGTTTTGAGCAAAAGAATATTAATGTGCCGGAAGCAAGTTGGGCCAAAGTTGGCTATTGGTAATTAGGTTGAGTTGGTGAGTTAGCAGAGAGGACATAGCAGGATATAGATGTCCTGGTGTTGAAACTCCATAGCCATCATGATGGTGAGTTTAATGCGAAAATGATGTTCACTGTTTGGTGTTTGCTGGCTAGCTGATAGTGAGTTAATGCTAAAGTGATGTTCACTCTTTGTGGTCCTCCAGGCTAACTGATGGTGAGTTAGTGGGAAGTGATGTTCACTGTACGGTGGTCCAAAGCTAACTGGAACTAGATGCGACAAAACTTACCCGGCAGGAAAACTGCCTTATCACATTAATGCACGCTCAGCTCCGATTGGCTGAAATAGCCGCAACGTGACTGTGTCATCTCATTATAGCTGACTCCACTAGATACTCTTTGTTGACTGTCTGGCCAGAGGGAACTCAGTGGATGTTGATGATGCCCTTGCTGTTGAAAATGCAGATCATCATGAGCTTCCCAGTGGTCTTGCTTTGCCTGGCCTCTTGTGCCAGTAAAAAACAGATGCTCGGCTCTTACAAGTTAATCCATAAGCAGTCTGGAGCATTTTATAAGTGTCTATAGTGTTTTTGCCAAGTTTAATACAAAACTTTATGACATAACCAGCTTCCAAATTGTCTCCACATCCCGATTGCATTCTGCAAACTAGTCAGTTATTCAAAGTGTTGTTGCAGCCATTTCCTTCAATCCGGAATAACAAAAGTTGGTAGGGCAGATTATTAGATATATAATAATGGTATACTAAAATTACATTATAATAATCTAGGAAAGTTATAACTCTCACCTAAAAAAGTCTCAAAACTTCTGGAATGCACCTTGTATGAAGGTGGGCTGAAAAGTCTATAGGCTAACTATGAAGGAGTGATGCTAGACTTATGAAATCTTGCATGCATTAATTTCAGCTCTTCATAATAACAACTACATTTTTTCTTTTCAGGTAAACTGACATCAAAGACTTCAAAAGTAACTAGTAGCAGCTTCTCTTGAAAATGGACAAAATTTTACATTATGGTGTTATCAAGTACCTGCAGAAAAAGGGTTTAGCCACCAAGGACATTCATGCTGACATGGTTGCTACATTAGGGGATTACATTAACAACAGTGCAAAAGTGGGCAGCTGAATTTAGGAGGGGAAGGGAGAGTCTTGAAAATGACCCAATGTCTGGATGCCCTGCAACTGTCACCACTGAGAAAAACATTGATTGTGTTCACCAATGGTGATGGCTGACAGGCGATTGACTATAAATCAAATAGCCAATGCTATTAGTATATTCCATGAGAGAGTTCAGAAAATGTGACATTCAGGGGAAAATCTGACATTGTTTGAGGCAGATCCAGCTGGTTTCCTTGAACGTTTCCCAACCTAAGATGAGTGTCAGGTTCATCACTTTGAGCCGGAGACAAAGAGACAATCCATGCAGTAGACCCACCCCACTTCACCTGCTCCAAAGAAGACCAAGGTCATTTCATCTGCAGGGAAGGTGATGGCCTCAGTTTTTTGGGGATGCAAAAGGCATTGTGCCTATTGACTATCTTCAAAAGGGCCACACCATCAATAGAGAGTACTATGCCAACTTGCTGAGGCAGTTACAAAAGGCTATCAAAACCAAATGCCCCAGAAAACTGATGAAAGGGGTCTTGTTTCATCAGGACAATGCTCCAGGACACAAGTCCTTGCTTTCAATGGCTGCTATGTGTGATTGTGGGTTTGAACTGATTGATCACCCTCCCTATTCTCCTAATTTGGCCCCATCTGATTATCACCTGTTCCCCAACATGAAAAACCACTTGGCTGGGAACCAGTATCGTAGTGATGATGACGTCATATCTGCTGTTGAGGATTTTTTGACCAACAGGATGAAAGCTTCTTCACCAATGCGATCAAAGCACTGCAACACCGTTGGAAGAAGTGTGTGGACTACAAAGGGGACTATGTTGAAACAGAAACCTCATTTGGTCACATTCCATGAGAGTATCTTGGCGAACCTATGAACTTTTCAGTTGACCCTCATACAGAATCTCAACAAAATGAAAACACACTACCCACCAGAATTTATATGTAGCTAGAAGAAACAGATTTTAATCTTACAGACATCACCATAAATTCTAATCAAATTACAATGTGGGAAGAAGTCTGGAAAATATTAGGCTTCAATGAACTTGAAATAAAGAGAGTGTTAGATTTGAAAGCACCTATAGTTACACATTGCTAACACTTGTGATGTGCAAATGTATCTACCTAGTAAACAGCAGATGACAACAAAGCTAGAAAACTTCATTATGTAATATCAGCAACAATATTTTTCTCAGCTAAATGAGGAAGATGACAGTAGATCTGAAGTGTCAGAAAAATTTAATGTGGCATATATTCTACCATCTAAAACAAATAAATTGGTATCTGTTGGCAATTTCTATAAATAACAGCAATGATGATTATTCTCATGAAATAAGATAAATTACATTATATTCTCAATATAACCTGTTCAATACCATGATATTTAGTGAAATATGTGGATAGAAAAGATTGAAGCCTGCTTATGGGACTTGAACCCACATCTCCTGTAGACATAGCAGGCATTCAACTTTTTCTATCCCAAATGGTTTTTCAACCCAATATTTATAGCTTTATATGTTCTTCAAGATCCAGTGTTCTAACAAAAAATATTTCATGTTCTCTTGAAAGTTTATAAAATTCTTATGACATCAAAAATATATATTTATATATATATGTGTGTGCATGCATGTGTATGTATGTAAATGCATGTGCATATGTGTGTGTGCATGTGCAGTAGTCATCTTCCATACACATCACATCACATGCCCAAATCTCCTATAGCTCTGGATTCAGTCCCACAGCATGGCAATGTCTTCTACTATAGCCATGAGCCAACCAAAGCCTTGTAAGTGGATTTGATAGTTAGAAACTGAAAGAAATCCATTGAAACACTGCAACACCATTGGAAGAAGTGTGTGGACTACAAGAGGGACTATGTTGAAACAGAAACCTCATTTAGTCACATTCCATCTTTTCAGTCGACCCTCATACAGAATCTCAACAAAATGAAAACACACTACCCACCAGAATTTATATGTAGCTAGAAGAAACAGATTT
>JAOPUL010360833.1:0-11857 GCA_027564515.1 Octopus rubescens | reverse complement strand
TAGTGTAGGCATATAGACATAATAAATTCAAGTTAAAAAAGTGTTATTAAATTATATTTTTCCGTCAGCAAAGCGACGGGTTCTGTACTAGTAACAATAACTGCAACAACAACAGCAACAACGTAAACACAAACAACAACTACAAGATCGAAAACAACAACAACAGCGAAAATGAAAACAAGACTGCAGTTATCAATGGTAACAGTAGTAATAACAACAAAAACTGAGAGGAAAACAACAATAACAACAACAACAACAACAACAACACTATAAAAAACACCACGGCAACGACTCTTTATCTTTTTCGAGGGCAGTTAGCCAGTGGACCGTGCATTCGGTGCAAGATCTAAAAAGTAAAGCCCTCCAGTACAAAAATAATATTGTAAACCAGAGCTTATGTCCCTTAGTAAGTATGAACAAATTAACTCTGAACGAAAAACGATTGTGTATAAATGTGTTTCACGCAAGGAGAGGAAACTTAAATTTCCTACTCCGGCAGAAACAGAAAAATGCCTCCAAGATGTGTGGCCCTCAGTTCTACACATATATAAAAGAACACAGTACAGGACGGTAGCTGATATATGCAGCAGCGAGCAAGTAGCCAGAAGAACGGCAACTATTGCTTGCCCGTCCAAGACCTTTATAATGATACCCCCATTATATGGGTAAAAGGTTGACTCAAATTCGAATCAAGAACTTGCCGGTTCACCGTGATCCGGCAAGAGTCTCAGCCATTCGGAAAGGGCATGGGGTAGATTGTGGAGGTGAAGTCCTCCCCATAACTCAACAGAACTGGAATTCTTATGGCATTCCAGATACTAGTTTCTCCAGAAGAAATAAATCGAAATCCTGATTTTTTTTTCTGTTTTGGGGAATGCGGGCAGATGCCGGTGTTTATAGAAGGAAAAAACCCCATTGTTTCGTGTGTGGGGATACTAACCACCTTAAAACCTTTTGCCCTGCGGTGGAGAAAATACGATGCTCTCCATCGTTACTACCAACTCCAAAAGAGAAGTCCCTTTCTCAAACATTAGGTGAGCGTTCTACAACTAGCTCACATCTTGCCTCTTTCCTCTGACTCAGGCTTCCCAAAAGCAAAGGCCTCGTTAGTAGCTGAAGCCCTGTTGAAATCACATCAAAAGGCCTTTGTCGGGGATAAGAGGAAGACTAAAACACAAATAAATCGAAGCCGGCAAAAATTGAAGGCCATAAGACACGACAGTAATATAGAAAATCCGTCACAAAATCAAATACCAAAAACATCAACACCTTCATTACAAAAAAGAAACTTTTACAACCACTTTCACAACCACAAACGATTAAAAAATCACGAAAACAAAAAGAAACAGCCAAATAACAAAATGACTAACAGTCACACACCCGTGTACTTACTTGGTTCATCAACTTCACAGTTGTTCACAAGAGCAACATTGAGCTGATTGAGGAAGTAATCACCAACAAAAACATTCTAAGTGGTGAGGGGTTTTGCTGAACTCCTCCCGAAAACTCCATCAGACAGAATGCTAATTCAAACAGATATGAATACGTATCTGGATTTAAAACAGAAATTCCGCCAAAAAATTAGATGATTCAGTAAGTACCCCCACAAAAAGCTTCCTAGAAAAACCTTCCCCACCCCCACTAAGCCAAAAAGAATGCTATTTCAACAGTCATTCACGAAGACAAAGGTAAATAACATCATTTTCTTTTCTCTCATCTAGATGGCTACACTTAGAGTAGGTTGTATAAATGTTAGGGGCTTCGGTTCTGTTTGGAAGCAGGGTCACTTGTTCAACGATTTCAGGTCGCTTGATTTAGATGTGACCGCCGTTAGTGAGACAAGAATTTCCGGGAAGCATGCTCTAGCATCCATTTTTGAAGACTACAAGATATTCTCATCTTGTGGTCTGTCGGAGCGGGCGGCGGTGTAGCAGTGTTATTCTGAAAATCCTTAGGTTTCAGAGCACGGGCAATCTTTTTGGATCCAGGCGGTAGGTTGGTGGTCCTAGACGTGAATAGCAGCGAAGATTGGTGGGCGTTTATGCCCAGACAGAGCCTGGAAGGCCAGATTTCTTCGGGCGTCTAGAAACATTCCTGGGAACGTCCAGCACTTTAGTACTAGTGGGGGACTGGAATAGTATTTTTTTATGCATGGAAGGACTGTGTGGGGCTAGTATATAACAGAAGTGGGTGCAAATGCCTCTAAAACCTGCTAAAAAACTTCCAGCTCTCTGACAGGTATCGACTGGATTTCCCTGATGTGGGAGTGAGGACATGGAGCAACCACAACGGGTCATCCGGGTCGTATCTGAATAGAATATTTATTAGATCAGCGGATAGGGATAGCGTAGGTTGTCCAAAATTCAAATTGGTCGGCTACACAGACCACAAATGTGTGAACTGCACAGTCTATTTAGATAGGACCCGTAGACAAGGACCCGGTTACTGGAAGTTGAACGCATCCTTTCCAGCACACAAAGACTATAGGGACCGGAATAGTGAACTAGTTAAGCAGCAGTTGACAGGGACAATCGTCAACAACCGGTGGTGAGTCGCCCTGAAGAAGGCGATTAAAGTAGAATCGATAGTATTTGGCAAAAAGTTAGCATTTAGAAAGAAATATGAGGAAGAACAAGTTAGCAAACTAGAAGAGGTGATTAGTAAAGACATCGCGACCGAAATGCTAACGCCGAGAATGGCCCTTGACTACTTCTTCGAAGCAAAACACGAAGGCTGCGTTGTCAGAGTTAAGGCCCGTACGCTCAAACATGAAGGAACTAAAGCCGTCCGATGGGCTCGAACAGTGGAGTCGCGATGTGGCAACAAAATCACGATCAGGTATTTGACGTATCGGGACGGGTGCGTGCTACTCGGTTCCGAGCAGATGTGTGCGGCTGTTTGGGGAGGGCGATGGGTCGATGACGATAGCGGATTATATTTCGTACATGGATGACCTGCCGCGGCTCTCAGCAGCGGAAGTGAGGTTCTGCACAAAGCCGATAACGGCCACTGAAATACAGGAGGCGATGAGTGATTGCACAAGTCGCAAATCGCCCGGTTTGGATGGTCTGCCCTATGAATTCTATGTGTTCATGACAGATTTGTTTGGCAGCCTATTGGCAGAGGTCTGCCGTAACAGGCAGTAGAACAGGAGAATTACTAGTACTATTAGCCGGAGTGTGGTGACGCTGCTGAGGAAGGACGCCGACAATGGGGAAGAGCTAGGGAATTTTCGGCCCATAACTCTGCTAAACACAGAGTATAAAATTTTGGCCAAAGTGTAAGCGTAAAGGTTGGCACTTGTCGTCGGTAGTCTGATAGGGGAGGCGCAAACGTGCAATCCAGAGCAGGTCTATCCACGGCAACCTCCACCTTATGCGATACACCATAGAGAGGGTTGACCATCGCTACTTGGAAGCCGTTTTGAAAGCGTCCGGTTTTGAACCCGTTTTCAGAGTTGGATCACTGCAATGCACAACGGCACCTGTTCGGTAGTCAAAGTAAACGGCCACTTATCGGAACCATTTCGCATCTCACGCTCGTTTCATCAGAGCTGCTCGCTGTCACCTCTTCTGTACATGCTGCCCCTCAAACCGCTGCTGCGGAAGTTGGAACAGTTGAGGAGCACACCTTTCGAACTGGGAAACGGGAGGGCAGTGTCGGCGTACGCGGACCAAGAGTGCATCGAAGATGATGTGCCAATCACCCACTAGAACTTAAGAGCGGCACTTTCCTAGGAAGATATCTAGCCAGAAATCTGGCTGACACATCCATTGATGGCTATTTATCTAAAGGTATATCCTTTGCTGTTGGTCACATCCAGTCCCAACAACTTACCTTTTAGATCCAATACGATGGTCTGTATCGTGACATCCAGAACTTTCTTAAACAGCACAGCGACTCTGCTTCCCGATCACAATCGACTTAGTGATGCGTATACATCGTAGCCAGCAAAGAGCGCAAAAGCTAAAAGGAGGAAATTGAGGACCACCTACCATATTCCAGTGGAAGGACAGCACTTCCGTAATTACGGTTAGTTGTGGATATTTCTACAAATATGTCTTTCTAGTCTTCTATTAATATTCCTGCAGGATATTTGGGGTTTTTTAAGATGGTTTTTGTGCTGTTTTGATTGTCTTTATGTGTGTCGGTATGCTATTTGTTGATGTGATATATTTATCATGTCGTATTTTTTTTTTATGTTGGTGTATGAGAATCATTAATTTTTTTGTGTTTGTTGATTGTTTCTATGGCTGTGTAGTTAGTGATTTAGTTTTCGTATTGTGGGTAGTACTCTGGCGGTTGGAGTAGGTTTGAATAAGGTTATGTTTGTGCTTGTAATGCTGGTGGTATCTGATGTGCTGGTGATAAGGATAATGGTGTTGATAGTGTTCATGCATTTACTCCATTTGTTCAAACCATCCAGCTTTTTTGTTGGCATAACGTTTTTTACTTCTTTCTTTTGGGCATGTTTTTAGCATTTCGAATTTTCCTCATCACCTTCGCCTCACGACATGTTTGAGTGGCCTTGAGTGGAGAGCGTAATGTCTTGGGGGTGATTTATGGTTTGGTTATGTTGTAGTTCTTTTTCTTGTAGTTTAGACATTTTCTGTTGTTGCTCTTCTTTTTGTTGTCGGTGACGAGTAGCTCTTTCAGGCGCTACTTCTTTTGTTGTTTTTTTGTTTTGTTTTTTTGTCGCTGATGCTTCCACCGTTGGTGTTGTTGCTGCTTTTGCTGATATTGCTGCATGTGCTTCTTCCATTATTGCAGCTGGTGCTACAACCACTGCTGCTGTGGGTGCATGCTGTTGCTAGTGTTACTCATGCTGTTGGTGTTGTGATTGCTGTTGTTGCTATTGCTGTTGATGCTGTGGTGTTGACAGTAGTGGATGCCTCGTTTCAACTATCACTTTCTGTAGTTGTTGTGGCGTATAAGATCTTGAAGTGATCAGTGTTACCAAAATTCTGGCCTATAGCCTTCTACTCTCCTCTATCCCCTACACATACTCTTTCTTGTGATCTCTATGGCGCCGGAGATCCTGTCATGTGTCTCAGGTTTCACCTAAAATAGGATTACCATTCCAATTCCAGTCCAATTTTCCTTTTGGAATCTTATATTTCTAGCAGAATTCAAGGCTCATCTAACACAACGCACTAAACCACCTATCAGAAATTTAGTTTTGGTGGTATGTTTGCAATTTTTATTCTGATCCCTCTCTATTTCAGATAAATTGATATCAGTATTCTAGGCCAAGGTCTCCGAATGAAAATTCAATCTATTGAAGCGTCGCTCTGCTTCTTCCATGCATTAATAGTTTTTGTCTAATGGGACGAATTCAAAAGGATTTGTAATGCTGGCAAATGAATGTCTTTTTTTTTTTTTAGATGTGTTCCCACTGCTGTTGCTGTTGTTGTTGTTGTTGTTGTTGTTGTCATTGTCTATGACTGGAGTGGTGTTAGTAGCTCCATTCCTACTACTACAGTTTGTAGCTACAATGTTAGAAGCGGTAGCAATGAATTCTTTTCTCCCGTTGATGACATTGTGGGCGACGGTGGCGGTTTTCCTCTTGCTGCCTCTATTCTGTTTGACACATCATCACTGTTGTTGTTGTTGTTGTTATTGTTGTTGTTGTTGTTGTTGTTGTCGCTGCTGCTGCTGCTGATGTTGCTTCTGCAGCTATTGTTGCCGCTGCTGCTATTGTTACTGTTGTTGTTCCTGCTGATGCTGCTGCTAATGTTGCTGGTCATTATTACGACTGTAGCGTTGTGTGGACCGGGTGATGTTGATTGCGAACGACAATTTCACCTTGGAAATTATCTCTCACCTTCCTCAACTGCTGATCGACTGGCAAAGACGAAAGTACGGAAGCAATTTTGAAAATTGTTTTAAAAACTTTTCTCCTTCAAAATGTCCCGTGGGTCGAGTAACAAAAAAAGAGTCAACCAGTCCCTTATAGTTTTGGTCGACTTAATGACAAGATAAAGCAATACAATTAACAAATGTAATCCTCTAGAAAGGAGAACAAAACACGAATTTACGGAGCTTCTAAAATACATTCAGCTACAGCAGTAAACAATAATAATAATGATTTCTGATTTTGGTACAAATCCAGCAATTTTGAGGGAAAGGGGAGTAGTCACTACTATCTAGCTCAATATTTGACTGATATTTTTATTTTATCGATCTCGGAGGGATGAAAGGGGAGTTCACCTGGGCGATATTGATCTCAGAATGTAAAAACCAGGAGAATTGCTGAGAAGCATTTTTTCGACACTAAAACGATAGCTGCCTTTGTGAACAAGAACAACACCATCACAACCAGCAGCAACAAAAACATCATCATCATCATCATCATCAACAACAACAACAACAACAGCAGCAGCAGCTGCAACAACAACAACAACAACAACATTAAAAAAGCAAACTTTGTTAATAGGCAAATAGCCAAAACCCAAATGGTATAAGTATTGGTTGTAAGCCAAATATGACTATCTATAAAAGTGACAATAACTGAATTTATGAATGTCACAAGAGACTAAACTAATTTTAAGCCATAACGAAACCATGACACGATAGGGAAAATTGTTAGTGGGAAATGTGGACTGCGATTAGTTGAAAAGTGGCATCAAAATCTGTTATTTAAAATAAATTACTGGGAGGTCCTGAGGGATTTCGCTGTGCAAATTAAACTAATCTAATAAATGAAGACAAACACAACATGTACCAGCTGACATTGCGACAGATTATTTTGGCTTATTTTTTTTTATTATTTTTCTTGTGGAACGGTGAAATGAAAAACACAATAGCACTAGCAGGCATATTTAACATCATTAACTCTATTTAGCAACTTAAACAGAAGTGTGAACTAAAAGGAATGCTCAGCTATTTATCTCCCTCGGATCAGTCAAACTTTACTATTATTGTTTTATGCCAAACTTGATCAAAATCGAACAAAAAATATTGAGATGCATTCAATCTGGCACACAACTGTATGTTAAGATGACGACGATGATGATGATGATGATGATGATGATGATGATGATGATTGCTTCAAATTTTGGCACAAGGCCAGCAATTTTAGTGGGAGTGGGTTAGTCAATAATATCGGTCCCAGTACTTGACTGGTACTTTATTTTATCGAACCCAGTGGATGAAAGGCAAAGTTGACTTCGGCGAGATTTGAACTCTGAATGTAAAGAGCCAGAAGAAATACCGCAAGACATTTTTTTCCAAGGTCCAATGATTGTGGTTGATTTCATATACAGAGCTACTACATCTTCGCTTCCTTGTCTCACTACTTTCTTCTCCATGATTCTTTTCCTGAGAAAGGTGGCGCGGCCTCACACTTTTTCGTCGGGGAAAAACAGGCTGCTTTAACACAACTGCTATGGTTCATTATCTAACATATTTGTTGTTGTTACCGCTATGTATGTGTGTGCATGCGTGTATACCTGTGTGTGTATGCGTGAGTGTGTTATATGCATGAGAGAGAAAATATGTATACTTGCATGATTGTATGGTGTTCGTTATGTACATTGTCCAGAAATCTTCTTGAATCTTTTTCTAGTAGATTATGCTATGCTAGTGAGGTTTAATACAACTGAAACCTGTCCGTAGCTACCATTTAGCCAGCTAACAAACTCTAAATCTTCCCCCTAAGCATGATAATTAAGTTTTCTAGAAAATTTATTCTAAATTTCTTTAAGAGTCGCAGGCAGTTACCACTGCTTTTAGTGGAATTTTCAGAAAATTTTCGCGAATTTGTGTTCTACACAAGGGAATTCATATGATTACGCCCCTCCCCAAATTGTTTTGTGATTTAAGGGCTATTTAGCTGTTAATTTTAGTACATCTCACGACCACCTGATACCTTTCTCGTTTCCTTATCACTCTGATGCATTGATGCTTTTCAATAATCTTCTCCCCATAAACACATTTAATGGTCCATTACTGGGATTTAAGCAAAAAATTCGTGCTGTTCGTATTTTAAACTCTGTTTTTAAAAAATAAATTGAAAAATTAAAAACAATTTTTTTTAAATTCGAAAAATTAAAAAGAAAAAAAAATTGTTTCATAATCGTATGGATTCCCGTATATAGGGCACAAATTCGCAAACGTTTTCCACAAAATAAAAAAGTTAGGTGGGGCGGGTTATATGGAGTGCTTAAAGTGGAATTCCGCCCAACATTGTTAGATATGTGTTAATTTTTCTAGCAAATAAAGAAATCCTTATTATTGTTGTTTTGGGGTCAGTGGATAGGCAGAATCGTTAGAGCATAAATACATTGCGTTATTTGCTCCGACTCTTTATGCTCTGAGTTCAAATCTCGCTATAGACAAGATTTGCTTTCGGCGGTGGGTAGTTAATAACTCATACTTTAAATATACTCGGCTCTAGCTGTTGATTTTCATGCGGCTGATATCTCGAGTAAATTTTGTTTTAATGGTGTGTGGTGTGTGGGGGGAGGTGTGTGGTGTGGTGTGTGGGAGGAGGTGTGGGGGGAGGTGTGTGTACAGTATATGCGTGTACGTCTGCTTTTCAATTTAGAGTATATTTTGACTTGCCACCTACTTGCTAGCGTGGTTGTGAAGGAAAGCATCTTGTTTTGTTCATCAACCTTTAAATCTGAAGAAGGTCTTGCAGATTTTTATAGTTCCGGGTATCGTGATCATTTGTAGTATGTGAATTAAGGATTTGGGTTCTCTTTCCAAGATCTCAAGTTCAGTCATACTTTGTTCCAGACTGGTTGGTATGTATCCTGTTGCTCCAATAATAATCGATATGAAGCTGAACGTGTATCTTGGGTACTGGATTTGAAAACACCATATTAATGGTCCATAGATGTCCTCTTTCTCTTGTATTTTTCTAACCACACTCGTGTCCAGAGGGCAGCTGATTTCTAGAAGGGAACATATTTTTTCCTTGTGGTCCCACACATCTGGCCGGTTGTATTTTAACTCAGTGGCTGTTTTAATTTTTATGTTCCACCAATATTCTTTCGACTCATCTGTCTCAATATAGTCAACTTCGTCTATAGGTGTCTTTATTTTTGTTATCGTGTTTCAGACTGTTTTGGCAACCACATCATGCCTCATGGGAAGATAATATCTGGAAGACATTCTCTCATAGTTGACAATAACGTGGTTGATGTCTTCAGTCTTGGTCTTGCACAGCCTACATTTGTTATCTTTCAACATTTTCTGCCTCTTATGCTGTAGGTACTTAGTAGGGATCTTTGGTTCTTGAATTGCATGGAGGTAGCCTTCAAAGTGGGATGTCATAAACTTGTCGGTACTCCATGCCAAGCTTTTGACATTACCAATCCCTTCTATGGTTTGTGTTTTTCGTGTCAAGTACCCATGTACTATTTCCTCAGTGAACCGGTCCATTTTTATATTTTGTTCTGATAAATAGATCCTCAAGTTCATTAGCTATCCTAATTATATTATTGATTTCATGGTCACACACTTGGATAAGATAGTTACTAGTCTCTTTCCTCTGCTGCAGTTGTTTCAGTGTCACAGTACGGCTTCATAAGGCATCAATGCAGATTTGTGACCACGAGCACCTTCCTTGTGAGGGAAGTATAGCCTGTCTACATATCCATTGATGTTGAAGTTTCCTGTAACATTGAGCACCTTGCGATTTCGAACATCTATCACGTTAAGTTCTTGTGGTGACCAGTTCAGAAGATCAAACGTAGGTGTTAGGACATGCACTGCAAAGGTGTTGTGGACAATAAGCTTGTAAGCTGAGAGTTCTGATGACCATATTCTCTTTATTCTCCTGGGGTATTCATTCCAGGTCTTCTCCTTATTTATGGGTCCATCATTTCTGACATTCTCATCTTGTCCAAGATACCTATAATTGTCACTTGACTGTAGAGGTTGTATCGTCAAGCCGTTCATTTCTAGGTTTTCCACGTTTTATTATCAAAAATACACATTTTGACTCTCCAAATTTCATTCCAATGTCTGTAGAAAATGTGGTAATGAGGTCCAATTGCTTTTTTATATGGTTGATATTTAGGCCATACAGTTTCAGGTCATCCACAAAGAAAAGATACGAGATACTTCTGGATCTATTTCTATGGTCACTATCTTTTGTGAGCAGGTATGATAGTGAGTTTAATGAAAAGACGAAGAGGTATAATGACAGGCTATCCCCTTGAAAGATGCCTTTTTTGTAGTGAATGCCATCCGACTCAATTAGCTCTTTATCACTCCCAAGGAGCAAAGTAGTGTACCAAGTCTTGACCTGGCGTTTAATAGCACTTGCTAGTGGTTGAGAAACTTTGGCAAACTGTAAAGTCTTGATAATCCAACCATGTGGTGTACTATCAAAAGCCTTCTGGTAGTCCAGCCACACTGCGGTTAAGTTTCTACAATGTTTTACTGGGGGGGGGGTCCTGGATTTTTTTTTATTAATTAGTAGCTACTGTATACAGCCTCACACCTCATTCTTTCCTCCAGCATGCTCGGGTGTTATAATGTTGTTGGTGGGACAATGATTCTGCAAGAACAGATTGAGGCACCTAGGGTATAATTTGCACATAATGTTCTGGCAGGTTATTGGGTGGTAATTTTTGGCAAGGGTTTGGCTATTCTTAGGGATGAGGAGAGTAGTTGCAATTGATGAACATTGAGGCAGTTCTTGTGTGCCCTTGATACTTTCTCCATGTAACCATATAAAGGCCAGCCGATAAAAGGTAAAATTATTCAGCCTGTAGCCTGTTAAGTGGTCTGGGCCTGGTGATTTCCTGTTTGACACTTTCTGTAGTACTGTTCCCAGTATTTCGCTTTCTATTTCATATTGCTTTTGCTGGACATGCTGGCAGTAGTCCTGCTCCAGTTCTTTTAGCCATACAGTTCGTTTGTTGAACTCGTCATTTGTTTCCTATATAGATCTCTAATAGCCCTCAACCTAATCTTTTATGGGGAGTGTCTTTTAAAAAGATTGAGCCCTTCGCATCTAAGCTGCGATAAACTTGAGATCTCCAGCAAATAATTTATTGAGCATTTTCCGTTTGTATGTTGTAGATTTATATTTTAGTTTTTCAGCTGTAACTGTGGGTTGTTTCACCTGGTACAGTTTGAAGTTTACGTTTTTGAATCCTGTATTACCAAATCGCCTCTCTTGTCTTTTTCTGGGATCTTCCTGATGCCGTGTGAAGTTGTTCTCTGTTACATTTTATAACTACAACGATCTGTGAGATACTTTTTCGAAGGAATAAAATTTTGTTTTTTAGTTACGTGCACATGCTGATTCAGGCTTTCTGCTTGAATCCCGATTGCGTAGCTCCAGCTCTTTACGATATGCTAGTAATGTAATAGCTGAGATATATATCAAAATGTTAAGAATTTCGTAGATTGTTTTCATATCTCTGCACTGTATAGTCTTCAGATATGTATGTGCATGTGTGTATATGTATGTATGTCATTATTCAGTTTTATTTCAAGATTTCTTGCCAATAAAGAACGAGCTGGTTTCTAACCGAGATCCAAGGCTCCTTCATTGGAACAACATCAACAGGGTATTTTTGCATGTATGTGTGTATATGTGCAATATTTGGAGTCAGCGTATGTGCAAATTTGCGTGTTTTGTTTTATATATGTATTCTCATGCATATAGTTGCATGTCTAGACATGCACGTATATACTTAAATGATAAACTTCTGGAAAGTTTTACAGATTTTTACAATTCCAATGATGGCTTGGATCTGTAGTCTTCGAATCAGTTTTCTCCTTTCTGGTTTTGAGAAGCCTAATTTCTTTCTGCCTGTCTGTCTGTCTGTCTGGTATGTATGTATGTATGTATGTATGTATGTATGTATGTATGTATGTATGTATGTATGTA
>JAOPUL010359992.1:0-11863 GCA_027564515.1 Octopus rubescens | reverse complement strand
CATCCTTCCGGGGTCGATAAAGTGAGTACCAGTTACGAACTGGGGTCGATGTAATCGACTACTCCCCTCCCCTCCCCAAAAAATCGGGCCCAGTATAGAAAGGATTATTATTAGTTGCTCAATTAGTACACAAAGCTCAAATTCTGAAAGCATTAAGATAATAATAATTTCTTTTATTGTTGTGAAAATAATACGTACAATAAAGAGTTACAACAGAGAATTAGAAAAGAATGCAGACATAAAACCATTTTATTCAATACATTATATGAAGGGGAAATACGTTTCACAATATTTTAGAAAATCTTAATGTTTAATTATATTTCTGCGCCAAAAATACGTACAAAAATGAACAAGAAATAATCGGATGTAATTAAAATATACGTTTGATATGCGAGAAAACGAAACGAATGTTGTGACAAATGTGGCCCGGACGATAACACAGCTCTCAACAACTCTGATAAATTTGATACACAAGATTACTGCATTTGTCGTCGATGATTTTCTTCGCCATACAAATGCTTGGAGCAACTAGAAAATACCCGTACAGTACATACATACGTACATACATACATACGTACATACATACATACGTACATACATATGTACATACATACGTACATACATACATACATACATACATACATACATACATACATATGTACGTACATACATACATACATATGTACGCACGTACATAAATACGTACATACATACGTACGTACGTACGTACGTAAATATATACATATATACGTACGTACGTACGCACAAACGCACATATATACATAGGTACGTACGTACGCACATACATATATACTTATGTACGCACGCACAAACATATATATGTACGTACGTACGCACGCACATACGTATATACATTCGTATTTACATAATTACCTATGTATTTACCTACGTAATTATGTTCGTACTTACGTACGACATTCGTTCTTACGTACGTACAATCGTACGTGCGTCTGTACAAACGTACGTACGTTCGTAGTTTACATAAGTACGTTATTCGTACCTACGTACGTACGTTCATCGTTTACGTACTTAGGTAATTTCCTACTTACGTACGTTCATATTTAAATACGTACGTTCGTACTTACGTACTTACGTAACTTCCTATTTACTTACGTACGTTCAAACTTACGTACCTAAATTCGTACATACGTACGTACGTTCTGTCACACTTACGTATGTACGTTCGTACGTTAGCATTTACGTACGTACGTTCCTATTTTACGTAGTACGTTCGTAATTTCGTACGTACAGTACTTTCGGACTTACGTTCGTACGTACGTTCTTATGTTCGTAATTACGTATTTAGTTTCGTACGTAGGTTCGTACTTACCTACGTAGGTACTACTTGCGTACGTACGTTCGCGAATACGTACTACGTTCGCAATTACTTACGTACGTTCATACTTACGCACGTACGTTCTTACGTTCATACTTACATACTTACGAACTTACGAAAGTACGTTCATACTTACGTACGTACGTTCGTATTTACGTACATACGTAGGTTTGTACCTACAAAGATAAGTTCGTACTCACGTACGTACGTTCGTACTTGCGTACGTACGTTCGTATTTTCGTACAATACATACGTAGTTTTGTACTAACGTACATACGTTCGAATTTATGTACTTACGAACGTAGGTTCGTAATAAAGTTTGTACGTGTGTTCGTACTTACGTCCGTACTTACGTTCCTACTTATGTTCGTAGGTTCGCACTTACGTCCGTACGTCCGTAAGTACCTAGGTATGTACGTTCGCACTTACGTAAGTACGTAAGTACGAACGTATGTACGTACGTACTTACGTCTTTTGTACGTACGTACGTTTATGCTTACGTACGTACGTTCGTAATTACGTACGTACGTACTTACGTTCGTACTTACGTTCGTACTTACGTTGGTACGTACGTAAGGTCGTAGTTTACGTAGGTACGTTCGTAGTTTACGTGAATATGTACGTAATTTGGTACATGTATACTTTCGTACTTATGTACGTACGTTCGTACTTTCGTACGTTCATACTTAAATAAGTTTGTACTTACGTTTGTACTTACCTACGTACGTTCGTACATACGTACGTGCATTCGGAATTGCGTATGTACTTTCGTACGTTAGCATTTACGTACGTACGTTCGTAGTTTAAGTACCTACGTATTTTCGTTCTTACTAATGTTCGAACATACGTTCGTACTTACGTACGTACGTTCGTTATTACGTATGTCCGTTCGTAATTACGTCGTACTTACGCTTGCACGTAATTTTGAAATTACGTTGAACGTAATTGCGTACTTAATTACGTACGTAATTTCGTACATACGTGGGTTCGTATTTACGTAGGTAAGCTTGTACTTACGTACCTTCGTATTTACCTAATAACGATTGCAATTCAGTACGTACATACGTTCGTACTGACGTACGTACGTTCGCACAAACGTACGTGCCTAAATTACTAACGTCGTGCGTAAACTAGGAACGTACCTGCGTAATTACGAATGTAAGGACGTACGTACGTAAATACGAAAGTACGTACGTAAGCACGAACGTACGTTCTTACGTAAGTACGATAATAGGGACGTACGTAAGTACAGAGGTACGTACGTAAGTGCGCACGTATGAATGTAAGTACGGACGTAAGTACCAATATACGTCTAACGTGTTTATGAACCTACGTAAGTAAGCGGGTAAATACGAACGTATGTACGTTAATACGAACGTACGTACGTACTGTACGAAAGTACGAACATACGTACGTTAGCACCAACGTAGTACGTAAGTACGAGCGTACGTACTAAAATACGAACGCACGTTAGAACGAACGTACGTAAGCAAGTACAATCGTACGTAAGTACGAACATACGTACGTGAATACGAACCCGCGTATGTACTAAATTACGTACGTACATACGTAAGTACGCAATTACATACGTACGGAATTAAATACGCGACGTACTTACGTAAGTACGTAATTACGTAGGTAATTACGTGGGATCGTATTTACGTGGGTTCGTATTTACGCACGTTCATTCGTACTTCCGTACGTTCGTATTTACGCCCGTACGTTCACACATACGTACGTACGTAAGTGCAAACGTACGAACGTACGTATGTACATAAGTACAAACATACGGAGGTACGTGATTACGAACGTAGGTACTTTAGTACGAATGTACCAAAGTAAGGACAATCGTACGTACGTAAATACGAACGTAGGTAAATTCGAACGTACGTACGTAAATACGAACCCACGATTGTACGAAATTACTACATACATACGTAATCACGCAATTACATACTTACGTAATTTCGAAATTATGTAATTACGCAATTCCGTACGACGTAATTTTGATATTACGTATGTACGTAATTTACGATCGTACCTAGCTAAATGCGAACGTACGTACGTTGGTAAGTACGAACGTACGTACGTAATTACGAATGAACATAAGTAGGCTACGTACGTACGTACGTAATTACGTAATTTCGAACATACGTAATTACGTCTTACGTACTTAAGTAATTACGAACGTACTTACGAAATACGAGCATACGTACGTAATTACGAAAGTACTTACTTACATAAGCACGTATTTACGTACGTACGTACGTCGCGTCCCTACGTACGCACGTTCGTAATTACGTGCATACGTTCATATTAACGTGTGTTCTTACGTTCTCAATTACGTAGTACTTTCGTAGATTACGTACGTATGTACGTAATTGGGTTCTTACTATGTACGTACGTAATTTCGTACATACGTGGTTTCCTATTTACGTAGGTAAGTTCGTATTTACGTACGTATGATTGTACTTACGTACGTACGTTCGTTGTTTACGTTGCCACGTAATTTTGTACATACGTCCGTACGTACATAGATTCGTACATACCTAGTACGAACGTATTTTCTTACTTACGTGGGTTCGTATTTACGTACGTACGTCCGTACTTACGTAGTTCGTATTTACGTACTTACGTTGTCACTTACGTACGTACGTACGCAATTACTAAATTACGACGTACATAAACTGCGAACGTACCAACGTTAGTACTTACGTTCGCACTTATGTATGTACATAAGTGCAAATGTACGAACGTAGGTGCGAACATACGTAAGTAAACACGAACGTACGAACGTAAATACGAACCAACGTAAATGCAAAAATACGTACGTAGGTAAGTACGAACATACGTACAAACGTATGTACAAAATTACGTACGTACGTAAACTACGAACGTGCGTACGTCTGTACGTACGTACGTACGTACGTATGTACAAACGTACGTACGTAAATACGAACTTACGTATGTACGATCGTACGTAAGTAAATACGAACCCAAGTACGTATGAAAGTACGTACGTACATACGTAAGTACGCAATTACACACTACGTAATAACGAAATGACGTAAGTACGCAATTGCGTACGTACGTAATTTCGAAATTACCTACGTACCTAATCTACGAACGTAAGTACGTACGTAATTACCAACGTACGAACGTAAACACCTACTGACGTTAGTAGGTAATTACCTACGTATTTACGTACGTTCGTAAATACGTATGCTCGTACGTATGTACGTAGCATACGTAAGTGTGTTACATACGTACGTATGTTACGCACCTACTTTCGTAATTACGTAATTACGTAAGTACGTATTTACGTGTGTACGTCGCGTACTTACGTACGCATGTTCGTAATTGCGTACGTTCGTATTTACGTCCGTACTTACGTACGTACATTTGTAGATTACGTACGTACTTATGTAATTTCGAAATTACGTACGTATGTAATTGCGTACTTACGTATGTACGTACGTAATTTCGAACATACGTGGATTCGTATTTACGTACGTAGGTTCCTATTTACGTGGTACGTTTGTAATTACCTTTTTGTAATTCGTGGCTTACGTACGTACGTAATTTCGTACTTACGTACGTACGTATTTTCGTACTTACCTACGTACGTACGTATTTTCGTACTTACGTGCGTGCGTATATACGTACGTACGTTCGAACTTACGTACGTCAGTTCTGACTTACGTACGTACGAACATACGTAGTAAGAACGTACGTACGTAAATTCGCACCCACTTAAGTAGGAAAATACGTACGTACGTAAGTACGAATATTCGTACGTTTCAACGCAAGTACGAAATTACGTACATACGTAAACTACGAACGTAGGTACGTTGTTACGAACGTACGTACGTAAGAAAAACATACGTACGTAAATACGAACGTAGGTAAGTTCGAACATACGTAGGTACGAACGCACGTACGTAAATATGAACAAAGGTATGTATGAAATTGCGTACGTACATTTGTAATTACGCAATTACATACGTACCTAATTTCGAAATTTCGTACGTACGTATGTACTTTCGAAATTACGTATGTACGAACGTTATCTATGAACGTACCTACGTAATTACGAACCCACGTAAGTACGAAAATACGTACGTAATTACGTAATTATGTAAGTACGTATTTACGTACGTACGTACGTCGCGTATTTTAATTACTTAGGAAAATACGTACGTAGGTAAGTACGAAATTACGTACCTTCCAACGTAAGTACAAAATTACGTACGTATGTAAACAATGAACGTACAACGTTGGTACGAACCTACGTAAGTGAGTACCAATGTACGTACGTAAATACGAACGTAGGTACGAACCACGTATGTACGAAATTACGCACGTACGTACGTAGGACGCAATTACATACGTACGTAAATTCGAAATTACGTGAGTATGTAATTACGTACGGGTGTACGTAATGTACGAATGTACGTACGTAAATGTGAACGTAAGTACGCACGTAATTACGAACGTATGTACATAATTACGAAGGTAAATAAGTGACGTACGTACGTACTTAAACACATAATTATGGACGTAATTACGTAATTTGCGTACGTACATTCGTAATTACATACGTACGTTTGTCGATTACGTGCGAACGTTATTTCAAAATTACGTACGTACGTAATTGCGTACTTACGTAATTTCGAAAGTAGGTATGTATGTAATTGCGTACTTACGTATGTACGTACGTGATTTCGTGCATATGTGGTTTCGTATTTGCGTCGTACGTTCGTATTTATGTACGTACGTTTGTACTGACGACGTATGTTCGTACTAACGTACGCACGTTCGTAGTTTGCGTACGTGCGTTATTTCGTACTTACGTACGTAATTACGTATTTCCATAAGTACGTAGTTATGCAGGTACGTACGTCGCGTACTTGCGTAAGCACGTTGGTATTTACGTACGTACTTACGCTCGAACTTAAGTACGTACGTTCGTTGATACGTATATGCGTTAGTGCGAAAGTACGTACGTAAATACGAAAGTATGTAAGTACGAACGTACGTAATCTACGAACGTACGCACGTACATAGGTGAGCACGAAATTAGGTACCTACGTAAATACGAACATACGTAGATACGTACGTTCGTAGTTTACGTACGTCTGTAATTTCGTACATACGTACCCACGTAATTTCGTACATACCTACATACGTACATATTTACGTACGTGCGTTTGCACTTACATACGTACTTTTGTACGTTCGCACTTACGTACGTACATTCATACGTACGTACGTTCTTACTTGCGTACGTTCGTTCGAATTTTCGTACAATGCGTTCGTACTTTCGTACTAACGTATATACTTTCGTATTTACGTACACACGAACGTAGATTCGTAATCACGTACGAACGTATGTTCGTACTTACCTCCATATGTACGTTTATACTTAAATTCGAACGTTCGCACTTACGTACGCACGTAAGTGTGAACGTACGTTCGTAAATATGAACATAGGTTCGTAAATACGAACCCACGTAAGTACGAAAATTTCGTACTTACGTAGGTAAGTACGAAATTACGTACGCATGTGAACTAAGAACGTACATACGTTAGTACGAACGTACGTAAATACGAACCCACGCATGTTTGAAATTACGTACGTACATACGTAATACAAAATTACATACGACGTAATTTCGAAATTACGCAATTACGTACATACGTAGGTAAGTACGAAATTACGTAATTACGTAAGTACAAAATTACGTACGTAAACTACGAACGTACGTACGTAAATACAAACGTACGTACGTAAATACGAACGTACGTAAGTGCGAACGTACGTACGTAAATACGAACCCACATATGCACGAAATTAGGTATGTACATACGTAAGTACGAAATGACATACGTATCTAATTTCGAAAGTACGCAATTACGTACGTCCGTACGTAATCTACGAACCAACGTAATTTTTCGAACGTTCGTACGTAATTTCAAACGTACGTACGTAATTACGAACGCGACGTACAAACGTAGGTAAATACGTACTTCCGTAATTAAGTAATTACGAATTAACGTAATTGCGTACTTAAGTAAGTGCAAATTTACGTGGGTACTTAATTTCGAAATTACGTACGTACGTAATTGCGTACTTACGTATGAATGTACGTAATATCGTACATACGTGGGTCCGTATTTAGGTATGTTCGTATTTAAGTACGTTCGTATTTATATACGTACGTTCGTACTAACGTGCGTACATTCTTGGTTTACGTACGTAGGTAATTTCGTACTTACGTCCGTACGTGATTTCGTAATTACCTACGTCGGTACGTATTTTCGTACTTACGTGGGTTCGTATTTACGTACGTAAGTTCATACATACGTATTTCGTATTTATGTACGTACGTTCACACTTAAGTACATATCTAAGTGCGAATGTACGAACGTAAGTGCGAACGTACGTGCGTAAAAACTAACGTACGTACGTAAATACGAACCCACAGAAGTACGAAAATATGTATATACGTAGGTAAGTACAAAATTACGACGTACGTACGTAAGTATGAAATTTCGTAAGTACGTAAACTACGAACATACGTACGTTAGTACGAACGTACGTACGTAAGTGCAAACGCATTAAACTAAATACGAACGTACGTAAGTACGAACGTACGTAGGTAAATACGTACACACGTAAATACGCAATTACGTACCCACGTAATTTCGAAATTACGTACGTACGTAAACTATATACGATGTACTTAATTACTTACGCAATTATGTACGTTCGTAATTACGTATTACGTAAGTACGTACTTACGTAAGTACGTACGTCACGTACTTACGTACGCACGTTCTTAATTATGTACGTACGTTCGTAGATTACGTGCGTACATAATTTCGAAATTAATTACGTACGTAATTGCGTACTTAGATAATTTCGAAATTTGGTACGTATGTAATTGCGTACTTACGTATGTACGTATGTAATTTGTACTTACGTAAATATGTGGTTTCGTATTTACGTTCGTGCTAAAGTACGTTCGTATTTACTTACGTACGTTTGTACGTTTGTAATTACGTAGGTACGTAAGTTCGTAGTTTACGTACGTAATTTCGTACATACCTACGTACGTACGTATTTACATACTTACGTACGACGCGTACTTATGTACGTACTTTCGTAATTACGTCGTACTTACGCACGTACGTTCGTAGATTACGTACGTATGTAATTGCGTTCTTACATATGTTCGTACTTAATTTTGTACATACGTGGGTTTGTACTTACATAAGTACGTTCGTACTTACGTACGTTCGTTTTGTGTCGTACATTTGTACTTACGTACGTACGTTCGTATTTAGGTACGTACGTACGCACGTAAATACGAACCCACGTAAGTAGGAAAATACGTACCTTCGTAGGCATGTATGAAATTACGTACCAACGTAAGTACGAAATTACGTACGTATGTAAACTACGAACGTACGTACATTAGTACTAACGTGTGCGTAAGTACGAACGTACGTACGTAAGTATGAAGGTAAGTACGTAAGTACGAACGTACGCATGTAGGTACAAAGGTACGAACGTAAATACGAACGTACGTACGTAAAAACGAACCAACGTATTACGAAATTACGTACGTACATACGTAAGTACGCAATTACATACGTACGTAATGTTTAAATACCTGGTACGTATTTACGTAAGTACGTTCGTACTTACGTATGTTCGTATTTACGTCGTACGTTTGTACTTACGTACGTATGGAAACTACGAACGTACGTACGTTAGTACGAACGTACATACGTAAGTACCAACGTACTACGTAAATACGAACCCACGTATGTACGAACTTACGTACGTAAATACGTAAGTACGCAATTAAATACGTACGTAAGTTCGCTATTACGTACGAACGAACGTATGTCCGAACGTAAGTATGAAATTACGTAATACTTAAATTACGAACGTACGTACGTAGGTACGTACGTAAATGCTAACGTACGAACGTACGTACGGAAGTACGAACGTACGTAAGGAAGTACGAATGTAGTACGTAAATGCGAACGTAAATATGTACGAATTTACGTACCTACGTAAACTACGACCGTACGTAGGTAAGTACGAAATTACGTACGTATGTAAACTATGAATGTACTTACTTAAGTGCAAACGTAAGTACGTAGGTACGTAATTACGAACGTACGTACCTAAGCCTGAACGTACGTATGTAAGTACGTACATACGGATGTAAGTACGAATGTATGTACGAACGTACGTATGGGCTTAAGTACGAACATACGTACGAACGTGATTACGCACATACGTTAGTAAGTACGTAAATACGAACGTACGTTGGCATGGTAATACGAACGTACGTACGTAAATACTAACCCATGTAAGTACGAAAATACGTACGTACGCAGGAAATTACGAAATTACGTACGTAAGTACGTAATTACGATCAACGTACGCACGTAAACAACGAATGTACGTACGTCAGTACGAACTACGTATGTAGGTACGAACGTACGTAGTTAAGTACAATCGTAAGTACCTAAATACGAAAGTAAGTAAGTACGTAAGTAAGTAAATACGAACGTACGAAAATACGAACCTACGTACGTAAGCACCAAAGTACCGACGTAAGCACGAACTTACGTACCTAAGTACGAACGAACGTACGTAAATACGAATGTACGTACATAAATACGAACGTACGTAAGTAAGTAATTACGAAACAAAATACGAATGTAAATCCGAACATAAGTAAGTACAAATTTACGTACGATATTACAAACGTACTTACGTTAGTGCAAACGTGCTTACGTAGTACGTAAGTGTGAACGTACGTACGTAAGGGCGAATGTACGTACATAAATACGAAAGTATGTATGTACGTACGTACGCAAATACGAACCCACGTATTTACGAAAGTACGTTGTATGTAGCTATCTACGAGCATAAGTACGTAAATACGATCGTAATACGTCGGTACTTACGTTCGCATTTGCGAACGTAATTTCGAAATTACATACGTGGCTTCATATTTACGTACATACGTTTGTACTGACGTACGATCGTACTTACGAACGTACGTTCGTACTTACGTATGTACGTTTTTACGTATGTACGTTTGCACTTATGGACAGACGTTCGTACTAACGTAAAGCGTTCGCACTTACGTTTGTACATTCGCACTTACGTTCGTACATTCGCACTTACGTAAGTACGTAAGTGCGATCATACGTACATAAATACGAAATTACGTATATACGAACGTACGTACGTAGGTAAGTACGAAATGACGTACGTACGTAAACTACGAACGTATGTACGTTGGGACGAACGTAAGTACGTAAATACGAATCCACCTATACACGAAATTACGTTTGTACATACGTAACAGATCAAGTACGTACGTACGTAATTTTTAAATTAGGTACGTACGTTATCTATGCGACGTAGGCACGTACGTAAATTTTTCTTACGTTAGTACGTAATTACTTACGCAATAACGTACGTTCGTAATTACGTAATTACTTAAGTACGTATTTCAGTACGTCCGTCGCGTACTTACGTACCCAAGTTTGTAATTACGTACGCACGTAAGTGCGAACGTACGAACGTAAGTGCGAACGTACGAATGTAAGTGCGAGCGTACGTATGGACGTAAGTACGAACATACGTACGTACTGGATTACGAACCTACGTTCGTAAGTACATAAATACGAACGTATAGACGTTATTAAGAAAGATCGTAAGTACTGTACGAAAATACGAACGTACGTACGAACGTAAAAGTGAACGTACGATCGTACGAACGTAATTGCGAACGTACGTATGTAAATACGAATGTACGTAAGTACGAACGCCCGGACGGAAATACGAAACCACGTAAGTGCTAAAATTCGTACGTACGTAGCAAAGAACGAAATTAGGTACTTACGTAATTACGAAATTACGTGCGTACGTAAACTACGAACGTACGTACGACAGTACGAACATACGTACGTAAGAACAAATGTACGTACGTAAATACGAATATCCGTAAGTTCGAACGTAGACGTAAATACATACCATCGGATGCACGAAATTACGTACGTACATACGTAAGTAAGCAATTACATACGTACGTAATTTCGAAATTACGTAAGTACGCAATTACGTACGTACCTAATTTCGAAATTGCGTAGTATGTACGTAATCTACGAACGTATGTACGTAAGTACGTACGCAATTACGAACGTACGTACGCAATAACGAATGTACGTGCGGAAGTACGCGACGTACGTACGTAAATACGTACTTACGTAATTACGTAATTACGATGTTGCGTAATTTCGTACTTACGTAAGTACGAACGTGCTTACGTTCGCACTTACGTATGTATGTCCGTAAATTCCGTATGTACGTACGTAATTTCCAAATTACGTGCGTACGTAATTTCATACATATGTGCGTTCGTATTTACGTGCCTACGTTCGTACTTACGTACGTTCGTATTTACGTCC
>JAOPUL010359906.1:0-11863 GCA_027564515.1 Octopus rubescens | reverse complement strand
AACATGTCTGGGGTTAATTCATTCAGTTTGAATCTTTCGCACTGTCTGTTGACGACCCCAGCATAGGTAACGAAATCTTCATCATCTTTTTTAACCAAATTCAAGCATTGCCAGCGTGAATTGAAAACGGAATTGCGTTCACTAAAAGTTTTCGATAAAAATGTTGGTGTTTCATCGAAACATCTCATCTGGATTTTTAGGCAGTATGTAGTTACAGTATATTTCATGTTCAACAGGGGATAGCTTTCTTAACAGTACTCGTATCTTTTCTTTTTTTTTGTCAGACCAATCTTTGCATTCTTCGTTGAAAATTCCCTTATGTCTTCGCAGATATGCCAAGAAGGTAATCCCTTCTGAATTATACGTGAATTCTCCAATTGAGTTTGCTACACTGTCTGGCGAATATGAACTTGAAGTATTTTCTGACTTCTTTAATATCAATTCCAGCAACTGCTGATTTTCCTGTTGTTGCTGTTGTAGTTGATGTTGCAGCTGCTGTTGTTGTTGCTGCCATTGCTGCTGCTGCTGCTGCTGCTGCTGCTGTAGTTGCTGCTGTTATTCCTGCTGTTGCTGTTACAACTGTACCACGGTGGCCACTATGTTTTCCATGTTACAGCGCATTTTCATGTCGTCATACAAAAAAAAAAAGTTTAAACGTCCAATGTAAGCTTCGAACAACTCGTTGCCACTTTTGTATCCTGTATATTATGATACGTAACTAATGAAACGGGGGGAAGATATATATTCACCCGACGCCCAAAATGACTACTTCAAACTGCGAGACTCCAAACGCCTTTCAACACCTTCTAGAGGTACGTCACATTTATAAGCATCCGGAGACAGTCTACTGTCAATCCCACGGAGGTGTTATTGTTCGTCACCACAACAAAAACAAAAACAAATCAATGACAAAACAAAAAATTCCAGAAACAACAAAGAGCAAAGAGTAAGAGCAAAAGATAAGGAAGAAAAACAAAAAGTATAGCCTCCAAAATAAATCATGACAGAAAAGAACCCAGATTGCCCAAATGTGTAGTTTCCAGTGAAACCTCCAAAATGAAAGAGAAAAACTTTGGATCAAAATAGAAGACCTGCAACAATGTGGGCAAAAGAAATAGGAGGTACAAAAGTAGAAACATATGCAGATTTTACCGGCAAGGAAACTGCTGGCATGAATACGATGGTGCAAACTGCCGTTTTGCACATCAGAAGCCCTCCCAAACCTGCATGGACCTGAATCAGAACTTCTTTCCAGAAAGAGGACAAAGAAAAGTGAGGCACCAAAGAAGAAGAAATGGCACACTGTCTCTCCCTAAAAGATGATATGCAGACGTTGTGCGTGCTACTCCAAACGGTCAGCTTCACGTAGATGTGAAAAGAGAAGCAGCTGAACAAAAATACTTTTTTTGTGCATGGCACAAAAGATTGTGCAGCAGCTGACCTGGCTACGTCAAGCACAGACTTGGAACCACACCCACCACCATCCGAGGCCACTACAGTCGACAGATACAGGATGGCCACCACAAACAACAACACAGGCGTCACACCAATGTTTCTATTGAACATCAGATGTCTGTTGCACCTCAACAACAAAACGAAACATTTTCTTGAGAGACTTTGCTGCATGCAATCAAATTCTATACATAGCACTTGTAGAAGTACATCTTATACCTGATATAGGTGATGCAGAAGTACACATACCGAAGTGTGTTGTAATACGAACGAACAGAAGAGAAAGGAGCCACGATGGAGTTGCAGTATACATATGTCCTGTTGTCATATTCAAATTCAGTATGTGACACTCAAATTGTACGCATAAGACAATTTGATAATGTTATATGTACTATATATCGCCCATCAGATGCTCCAAATCATACAGGCAAGTTTGAAAACTGCCTCACAAAAACAGCACATCAGTGTATCCCTTGTGGGTGACTTCAACTTCCCCAATGTGGGATGGCCCGAGGCCCTCATGCTCTCATGAATGACACACTGCCAATAAGCACAGGTCGGGTCTCTGCTCAGCTTTACCAATGCTTCCTTCGTGGAGGAAATAATGCTCCAACCAATCAGAGCAAATAATATACAGGATCTCTGATTCACAAACAATATGATATCATCCATAATATGAGAGTGACATCGACATTAGTCTCGGATCACAATATAATAGAGCTGACTATGGGTGGCCCAAAAGAAGCTGCAGATGTACAGCATATACGAAGCACCCGAAATCTCTCCAGTCTGAACTTTCATAAAGCAAACTGGAAATCAATTCAGAAAGAGATCCTCAAGTAGGATTGGCTTAAATGTCTTTTCACGCCAGATATTGACATGAAACTTAAACTTCTCATGCCCGTAATCCAAGCCATATGCGACAAATCTGTCCAAGAGCACAAGGCCAAGACACACAAAAATGAGATCCCTAGGGAGAGGGAAATTCTTATGAGACGACGGACAAAGATTGCAAACCGCTGGAACAAACATCTCAAAAGTAATGAAAAGCCCCGCCTGAAAACAAAACTGAATGAGATTGAGAAAAGCCTGCAACAATCCCATGAAAAAGAGAGAGCAGACAAAGAGGCCTGGGTTATATAAAAATATTAAGTCAAACCCTACAGTTTCCTTTAACTTTGCCAAAGAAACAGTCTCAGTACGCTACAAAATAAGACCCCTTTTCCAAAAGGACGGCTCCTTCACAGGAAACCCAAGGAGGATAAGTTAAAATACTGAACGAACAGTTCACCTTTAGGACACAGGCAAATGAACAAATCAGTGGAGTTCTCTTCCACTACACCTGTAACCAAGGAGGTGGTAATAATTGACTACATCGACATTAAAGAAGATGTAAAACTGTCCATAGATGAGTTAGACGCAAACTCAGTTGATGGCTCTGATGGCTTCCCAGCAATCCTTCTCAAATCGTGCAAACAAGCCCTTGCAAAACCAGTGCAGCTTTTTCTTTCAGAGCTCCCAGGCAAATTGAAGGAGGGAATAATATGCCCTATCCATAAAGGAGGAATCGGAGCATATGTTAAAAATTATAGGCCTATCTCTCTGACCTCCCACATCAGCAAAGTCAGGGAATGAATAGTCTGAAGGAAACTAATTGTGTTCCTTGAAGAGAATGACTTGCTAACTGACACCCAACATGCTTTTCGACCATGTAGAAGCTGTCTGACTCAGCTCTTACAGCACTGCGACTGAGTGTTAAAGCAGTTGCTAAACAACTCAAATGTGGACGTGATATATCTCGACTTTTAAAAAACCTTTGATAAAGTCGACCATTGTGTAATATGTCACAAGCTGCGTGATCTCTCAGAGGACACAGAACCCTGGAGATATTGCGCACCTGCAACAGGCGTTGGACGCAATATACATGTGGGATGAGGACAATAACATGCAGTTTACTGCTGAGAAATTCCAAGCCCTGCGCTACCAGCACACAAAGCTGAAGGAAATGCAGCAGGATACACTGGTCCAGGACGGATTGCAATCTCTGAATCAAAATCAGTGTGTGATCCGGGCATTGATATGAGTATCGATGCATCTTTCCAGGTGCATATTATTAAGTTAGCAATAAAATGCAGACGGCTGGCTGGCTGGATCCTTAGAACAGGAAACCACGATGGTTCTCAGGAGAAGATATGTCCTCAGCCGCTTAGACTACTGCTCCCAACTGCGGTCACCACACAGTGTAAAATTAGCGGCGGAACTCGAAGCAATCTAGCGAAGCTACACAAAGAAGATAGTCTTAATGCGACATGTCAGCTACTGGGAAAGACTGAAAATGTTAAGACTCTACTCTCCAGAAGAAAGCGGGAAAGATATGCAGTGGTTACATGCTTGTCATCCATTATATAGAAATTTTGTCGAAATTCGTCTGCTGATATTATTAAATATTAATTCGTATTTTAAATTTATATAGAGCCAAACAGCTTACAGATCGCAATACATTACCAAGAAGGAATTTGGCTTAGTGGTTACATTCTTGTCATCCATTATATAGAAATATTAATGAAATTCGTCTACTGATATTGTTAAATATCAATTCGTATTTTAAATTTATATAGAGCCAAATTCTTTCTTGATAATGTATTGCGTTCTGTAAGTTGTTTGGATCTAAATAAATTTAAAATACGAATTAATATTTAATAATGTCAGTAGACGAATTTCGTCAATATTTCTATATGATGAATGACAAGAATGTAACCACTAACCAGTTGCCGAGGGGTATACGGAGCGCTATTGATAATAGGTGTATTCCTTGAAACTCGAGTTCAGCGCAGGCGTATTGCCAGTTCCTCTGGTTGGGGTTACATCCCCTTGTCAATCTAAAAATAGAGTGTATCTTTGCAGGCTGGGGTACTTTGACTCCTATTTCAGCAATATCGGCCATCTCTGAGAGCCCTTAATTATAATTCATGATAATTTAAATTCCTTCTTGGTAATGTTTTGCGTTCTATAAGCTGTTTGTATATCAGTCAGCAACGACTTGAGCAAGGCACTCAGCCCTGTCCGCTGGGGGTGGGAGTCAAGAGCGGATGCGAGGCTGCGGCCCACGCCGCCAGACACTTCGTTTAGCACTCGCCTCCCTCGTCGCCTCGCCTCCTAATGAAGTTGGATATTAAAAACGCCTTCAAAGGCGTTAGACGAGACTAGGTCTTGGAGACTTGTCTTAGACGCACCCCCTCGCTGTATCCACTCGCATACCTCACCTATGGTACACCCAGCTCATTCATGGCTGCTGACAATAGGGTTTTCCCCCTCCACAGGTGTTCAGCAGGGTGACCTTCTCGGTCCGCTCCTTTTCGTGCTTGCGGTCGATGACGTCGTTTGATCGGTCCGCTCGCCCTTTATTGCCTGGACGACGCGACCCTGGGTAGTCCGGCAGAGACCGTCGTCAGAGACCTCCTGCAGGTCATCCCGTCCTTAAAGTTTCTCGGGATCGAGATCAACCCGTCCAAGTCGGAGGTAATCAACAGGAGCTGCGGCGAGGCCGAATTCCGAGGCGCCGTACTCAGCATCCGATCCGTCTTGACGAGGGTTCAGCTGACATCCAAGGACGCTCTCCACATCCTTGGTTCCCCAATTCTCCCCAAAGCCATACTGGAGTACCTGGAGGTTAAGCTTGAGGACTTGTCCAAGATGACGGAGAGACTGCGCCTCATTGACGCGCATCCGACACTCTTCCTCTTGAGGAATTGCTTTGCTCTGCCCAGTCTCCTTTTTTCGCTGCGCAGTGCACCATGTCACCCATACACAGACCGTCTCAGTGACCTTGACTGCGACATCGAGCTCTGTGCCGAACTGATCTGCAATGTCAGTTTTGACACCGCTGGCTGGCTGCAGGCCAAACTGCCCATCAGATTCGGCGGCCTTGGTCTGCGATCTGCAGTGGACCTGGTTCTGCCGGCCTACCTCTCCTCGGTCTCCTCCAGCCACAACCTCCTTGGCGACATTCTCCATGGGTTAGCCGAGACAGAATTTGACTAGTTATTACAGGGAGTTAGATCCCTAATCTGGGACGCGACGTGCTGCGACACGTTCTCCGGCACCAACCTCGCGGCTTTTGCCGCAAACCCCGGTATCGCAGCTCGCAACGCGAAGGAGAGGAAGGTCCATAAGTACAGGAGCTTGGTCGGCTGCTATCAGTTCATGCCGGTAGCCGTCGAGACGTCTGGTGTTCTTGGTCCTCTTAACATAGACTGCCTCCGCAAAATGGGGATTGCTGCGGCCCGTCGGAGAAATGAGCCCCGCGAGATGGAGTGGCTACTGCAGCGAGTATCGCTGGCCATTTTCCGTGGCATTACCGCGGGCACGGCTGAATACCCCGTCCCCTCTCCTGGAATATATGTCGCTACCGCTCCTTGTTCTCCGCTGCCTTGCCCCCCATTTTTCTCTACATTTCTTTTTTCTTTCTTTCTTTTTCTTGCTTTTTTTCTATTATACTGATTTCAAGGAATCAACTGTATATCTTATATTAATTTGTACCTCTATCTGTTATTCATTGAATAAATATTTTTATAATATCAGTAGACAAATCTCGTCAATATTTCCATATAATGGATGACAAAAATATAAGAATAAATTCAAATATGAAATAGAAGCAGCTCTAGGGTAATAATAACAACATATACTTAACGTATATGTCTTGTGTATTTGCCGGTGGGCTGCAAATGGCGTGGTGGAGAATAAAATATCTCAATGCGCCAGGTGATATACCATCTTAGAGTCATGGACAGGCAGGATAACTCACTTTCAACCCCATCTACGAGTGATGGACGTCGACGTTTCGCCTTTCCACATCTCTCAGGTGTTATATCACCTGGCGATTTGAGAGATTTTTGTTCTCCACCACGCCATTTGCAGCCCACCGGCAAATACACAATGCATACACGTTAAGTATCTGTTGTTGTTAATATATATTACCCTAGAGCTGCTTCTATTTCCGTTCTATGGATGTAGAACACCCTTATTTGGTTGGCTCCTAATGGAGGGTACCGACAAGATAAATGGACATGCGTAGAGAGCGTAGGACGAGGTCGGTGAGCCGTCAAACCGAACGTGGTATATCTCTGAGTAGAAGACGTTATATTATTCGTTATATCGTACGTAGAACGTGCGACACAACAGTGGCGACGAGGAGCCGAACAAAAATAATCACCGATACAAATAGTGGCGTCGAGAGTCGAACAGTACAGAGCTTTCGAAAAAAATGGAAACTAAAAAGATTATTGAAATGGAAGAGTTACTGAAAGTAGTTGTAAAACATCGAGAGCAGCAGCAGCAGTTGCAGCTACAGAAGTTAACAGAGTTGTTAACGCACTCGAGAAATACGACAGAGTCATTTTCAACAGATGGTGTGACAAATTCCATCGAAGAACTTCAGTATAAACCGGATGAAGGAACTGCCCTTACCGTGTATTACAGACGTTATGAGGGCGTATTCAGAGAGGAATGCAAGACATGGTCAAATGACAAGAAGGTAAGGCTTCTTTCGCGAAAACTTCAACCTCCGGAAGACGAAAGTTGCTGCAACTTTATTTTGACGAGAAAGCCCGCGGATTTGTGTTTTGAGGAAACGACGAATATTTCGATAATATATTTTAGCGAAAAAAGTTCGCTGTCTAACATTCGGTGGGAATGGTTAAATTTAAAGAAAAATGTGTCCGACGACATTGTAACATATGCATGGATTGTTAATAAGACATGAGAAAGGTTTAAGCTTGCAGAATAAACACCATATATGTTCAAGAGCTTAATATTCGTTGAAGGGCTTGTGGCAACGGAAGATTCGGACGTTAGAAAAATAATATTATCAAGGTTGAATCAAGACGTTGAACTATGCTTGCAGAAAGTGGCTGAGGAATACGAACAAGTAATAAAACTTAAGACGTATCGATAATAAATACGACAACAAGATGTATCGATAATAAATACGACAACAAGATGTATCGATAATAAATACGACAACATGGATTAAGATAGGAAAGTCGCTATAATAAAGAAGTAATAGGTTAGCTCACGGTTTGTCAGGGGAACGAGTTCAATTCTTGGGCGAAATTTCGCCAGAAATAAAATTTAAAGAAATACCCCGCAAAAGAAATATATTGATATCTAAAAATACCATGAATCTGTTCGGTACATATTTAATGGAAGAATTCTACCTGTGGAATCTACCATTGAATACATTATGTAATAAGTTGAATGCATCACAGTCCGTGTCAGAAAATGCATCGGAAAAATTGATGTACACTGATGTGTTCTTTAAGGAACTCGGAACATGTAAGAAAATCGAAGTAAAATTTGAGTTGAAAGAAAATGCGGTGCCGGTGTTTAAACTGAAAAAGGAATGTACCTTTTGCGGCGTTAAATCAATTGAAACGGAATTTTGAAAATTCGAAACATTGGAGGTAATTGAAACAGTACACTACTCAGTGTGGGTGGTTCTTACTCTCTATATATAAAAAAGAATAATGGAATAAAAGTATGTGCAGAGTTCTCAACGGGTCATAATGGTTTGTTTATTTTAAATTACAATTACCTGATACGAAGTCCAGAAGAAATATTTGCTACGTGCAATGGTGGGAAAATGTTTCCCAAGCTGGATTTGTCAGAGGCCTACATCCAATTAATCGTAGATGAGGAATGTGCTCATGTATTAACAATAAATATTCATAACGGAATGTACCATTTCAAAAAAGTGCCTTTTGGTGTAAAGGTCGCGCCAGCAATAGTATAGCAAGTGATGGACACTATGCTAGCCGGCTGAGTTTGCGGTCCCGTACTTGGATGACAGTTATAAAAAACGAATCGAGGGACCAGCATATTGAACATATGATAGAGGTCTTTCAAAGAATAAGCGACTATCGGTTTAAAGTAAGTGAAAATAAATGTGATGTTTTAAAACAAAAATAAAGTACTTGGGACAGGTGATCGATGAAAAGGGACGGAAACCGGACGGCGCGATAAGAAATATGCCTGATCCCACTAACAAAACAAATGTACAAGCATGTTGAGGTCTGGTAAGTTTTTACCAGTCGTATATACCTAAAATGTATGAGCAAAGAGCTCCGCTGAATAATTTGTTAAAAAAAGATATGAAATCGTATTGGACAAATAAATGCTAGACGGCATTCGAAGATTTAATAACGAGCTTAACATCAGAGTTATCATTAACTCATTTCGACCAAAACCTGAAAATAATTGTGGCATCGGATGCCAGTTTTTATGGCATAGGAGCTGTATTTTTGCATAAATTTAATGAGGGTAAAATCAAAGCTATTACATGTGATGTGCATCGCTTAATTATGGACCAGTCAGTCTCACATCCATTCTCTGCAAAGTCATGGAGACCATCGTCAATAAATATCTCATGGACCATCTGCATACTTCAAATGCTATATCCGACTCGCAGCATGGATTTCTACCCCGGAGATCTTGCCTAACAAATATTCTTCTTCTGGAAGAGTGGATTATAAAGATCATGGATGAAAAAGACTCGGTGGACGTGGTATTTTTGGATTTCGCAAAGGCGTTTGACTCCGGCAATCACCGACTTATCTTACGTAAACTTCAGGCATACAAGATTCATCCATTAGTGACTTCGTGGATTTCTTCCTTCCTGAGCCATCGAACTTTTTGGGTGCAGATAAATGGAAATCTTTCGGCGGAGACGAATGCCTGCAGCGGCGGTCCCGAGGGGTTGGTGATAGGACCAATACTTTTCCTACTTTATGTCAACGACCTGCCAGATTTACTTGATGGAAGAGTCCTCCTATTTTCAGACCACGTCAAACTTATCTCGGCTAGGAGTCAATGCGATATACTCCAATCGGCGCTGAATAGGACTTGGAATTGGGAGGAAGAATGAGATATACCATAAGCGCCTCAAAATGAAGCCATATGTCAAAAGGTCCACCTCCAAACTCTTCCCTGACTATTGACCTTCAACACCGACCTCTTAAGATGATCATTGATGATAAGATACTCGGCATTATGATCGATAACACTTTCAAAACAACACGGCACTGTATCGAAGCGACGAATAAAGCAAGCTAGAAGGAATCTCTTCCTCATCCATCGGTCCTTTATCAACCACTCAATGGATGTCTTTCGACCTTTATATGTGACTCTAGTCAGACCCATCCTTGAATATAGCATCCAGGCCTCAAACCCGTATCTTCAGAAAGGCATTCAGCACCTGGAACAGGTTCAACACTTAGCCACTCGAATGCTCGCGGGCTTGTCTGGGCACACGAGGAACGCTGCCAACGGTTGGCATTACATTCATTCGAACAACGGGGAATTCGGGGAGATCTCATCCGGGCTTTCTTCATCATTAACGGGAATATATCTACCATTTGCGAAGTTTTTAACCCCTGTGCCGGATAGAGGTCTTCGTAGGCATGATCGAAAACTCTATTGCCGACACTTTCTACTCAACAGGCGGAAGGCCGCATTCTCCGTCCGTATTGCAGGCTCCCACGCGATGTTATTCAGATGCCCCCCACGTCCCTGTTCAAGGAGGCTCTGGACAATTGTGGCGACTCTGTATATAACTGAACATAACAATAACGTTTTTTTTTCTTTTTTTCTCTTACATGACTTAAGCTTATTTTGCTCTTCTCTTGCCAATAAACTTTATTTTATTTTACTTTATTTTATCGATGCAGGAAGGATGAAAGTCAAAATCAACCATAACGAAATTTAAACTCAAACTGTAAAGAGACGAAACTAAATTCCAGAAGTATTTTGTCTGCTTTAACAATTTTAACGTCCAACGAATATGTATTTGCCATAAGGGTAATTGGTGAGATCAAATTAAATGACTAAATTGCAAACACAATGGTAGGAGAGGGGTTTAGGAAAAACAATTATTAAAAAAAGCAGAAATGAAAATCGAAAGTATACAAAGAGAAAGAAATGTGACATTACAATAAAGGGACAGCTACCTAAAGCTTAATCAAGGAACACCACAGGCCCAGGATTATCCTGATTAACAAGAGTAAGTGTTCTCTCCCAGATGTGTTCTTTGACCTACAGTTACATGCAAAAAGTAGGTGCATTCACACGAGCCACCCTTGCCACTCTTGCCTACCTTTCAATAGATTTACTGGAGGCAAGAATCTACTTCTTCACCTTCGCCTTACCCACTGAAGGGAAACTTAAAGTTGATGAAAGTAAGGCTGACGAGGAAGATGCCTTTTCTTTCCTTCCATTCAATTTTGTCGACGAAATAAACGCTTTCATCTTTGCCACAAGACGGCAAAAATATCGCAGGCCCTTCTGAGTCAAAAGAAATTAGTGGTGGTGGTTTTTATATCAGGTACGGTTGAGAGCCAGGGCCAGTCCAGTAGTGGTGGTGGTCCTTACATCAGGTACAGCTGAAAGCCAGATCCAGATCCATTTGTGGTGGTGGTCCTTATATCACGTACGGCTGAGAGCCAGATCCAGTCCAGTAGTGGTGGTGGTCCTTACATCAGGTACGGCTGAGAACCAGATCCAGTCCAGTAGTGGTGTTGGTCCTTATATCAGATACGGCTGAGAGCCGATCCAATCCAGTGGTGGTGGAGGTTCTTATATCAGGTACAACTGAGCGCCAGATCCAGTCCAGTAGTGGTGGTGGTCTTTATAACAGGTACGGCTGAGAACCAGATCCATCCTAGACGCAACTACAGCTGTTCTGAAAATATCAATAATCAAGTTATCAATATTTGGCTACTGAACAAGTGCGTTTAGAACAGTTTACAAACCTTGCACGCATCTCGGACAAGTCCGTCTGACGGTTCTTCCGTGAGAGTAGAGGTCAACTTTGATGAGAAATGCCTCCCTCGGCAAAATTGGAAGGCTAACGATTTCTGAAAGTTCTTCAAAGTCTTCGAGTTAAATATCCTCTTCAATAAGTGGTTCAGTTAATCTTTATTCATGCTCAGACTTTCCTAGAAACTGTAATCGCTCAGTCCCACCGCAAACTTTTCGTGCAATGCAAGAATGGCGGACCACGTACCATGTTGCCTGACTGGTTGGTGTCAATTACCAAATATTGGTCTTAGCTAGACCCAGGGCTGCAGCTCCGTCAAAGAGACGAGCTGCTGGAAGCGTTCCAAACAAACGTCAACCACATCTCAATATTCTAGAATCTCGCCTAACCTCAGATCAACTCTGCACCTCATCAGTAACATCATACCGAGGCGGCCATGCAAACGATATTGACCTTGATGGATTCACTGACCAGTAAAATATATCACTTATACTAGAGGGAGAAAAAACAGACAGTCCATACTTGTTTGTTGTAAATATTGGGTCAAGAAACATTAATAAGAGGGAGATTGCTGTACACACACACACACACACACACACA
>JAOPUL010357537.1:0-11876 GCA_027564515.1 Octopus rubescens | reverse complement strand
CACACACACACACACACACACACACACACACACACACACACACACACACACACATACACACACACACACACACATTGATTTTCTAAAGGACAAGCAATTCTATATCTACAATTACACAGGCGTTTATTTTCTTGCATTTGGTACTCACGGTTAAAATGATTCCAACTACTTCTCCTGGAATGAGTAGTTAGAAAATCAATGTTTAAGGAAAAATAAAGTGTATCAATGTAAGATAATAACAGATGATCATAAGTATTATTACATAAGTTCGACTGCTACGATTTGGAATTCTGGATTTAATAATCATTCTCATCCATTTAAGTATAGAAGAAAAGCTAATTCAACAAATCTTAGCAAATGTATTTGGGATTTAAAAGATAAAAACATTAAGTATGATTTACAAAAGACTATTATTAATCACGCACCAGCGTATGAAGTTGGTAATTCCAAATGTGATCTTTGCCTTGAAGAAATGTATTTTATTATTTCTTCCAGATCAATACTATTAAATGATGATGGTATTTTTACATTAAGATGCTGCCTCCAATTTCAAAAGACGTTTAAATATTTCAATTTCTAAAACTGTTGGACATGTTTGCTAAATAGTTAATTCTCGTGACGTAAGTATTTTATATTCTAATTATAGTAGCGTAGTATTTATTTATGCATTTATTTATTTTCTATTCTTTGGCATTCCATTGAAAATACCAAAAGATAGTGTCATGACGTAATGTTCTTATTTCTGTAACGTTGAATTTATTTATTTGTTTATTAATTTTTGGTTTTTCATTATCTACTGTAAGCATCATGACTTTGAAAATATTTTTTATTAGAATAATATTCTAAATTTCTTTTACTAACGACATTCCTGTTAAGCGTTCTTATACTGAGATATTTTATTAGTTCACTTCGAATTTAGTGGATAATGTTTTGCCTTGATAATGTCTACTTAACATGTGTTTTCAGATATAATTATCTGAGTAATATTTTCTATTTGTAATCATGTTAATCTGACTGAAATGGTTGTGGGCTTTGTAAGGTGAATTCTGCAATTAAAGATGTTTTTCTCCATCCATACTTTGTTGAATAATACTTTGAATTCTTGAAATTCTTTTAAATGATGTTTGGATATACTTGTCACACATGGGGAATTAAATTAGATGTTTGTATACCAAGAGAGATCCAGTGCACCCCCACCCCCAACTGGTTCGCCAATCTTAAAGGTGTAATGCGGATGTGTAATGATGGGGCTGGATGGTATGGTGCTGATGATAGCTGGTAGGGTGTTCTTCCTCATAGTACATCACGGTAAGCAATATTTTGTGTGTATGACACACCACGTGTTTGGCCATCTCTGTTATCCCGATTGAGTGTCATAACTCTTACTTTGATATTGTTTAGAGGTAGTTCTCTTGAAAATGCTTCATATAATTGGCCATGAGAAAATACCGGTTGGGGAAAATGTATTCCAACTTTTTCAAATGTTTTCCCTTGAACCTTATTAATTGTCATTGAATATGCAAGTCGAAGTTGAAACTGAAGTCTCTTTAGTATGAATGGAATATTTGCATCAGTTGGGCTAAGTTTAATTCTGGGAATTAGAACTGTACGGCTTGTGTTGGAGCCTGTTACCAAGTGTGCCTCTACACAATGTTCCTGAGGTCTTTGCACATTCATGCGAGTTCTATTACATATGCCTTGACTGATCGAAAGATTTCTTAGCAGCTTTACAATCGAACGATTTCTTTGCAGCATTACAATAGCCCCTACATAGTATGTAGTGGAACATTTTGGAGAACACTGTTTAGCGAACCATTGCCAAGTAAAAGTAGCCACTTAGAAAATTATTGTTCATTAACATCTGCCCTCATATTTTGGGTTAACCTAAGGTGATGAAAATGATGCCATAAATGTGATCTTTTAATGCATGCATCAATGATAGCTGCTGGAGGAGCTCGGGGGAACAATTGGAAGATTTTGTCTGACATATCCTCCAAATAGAATTATTTCTCCTCCAAAGATTGCATCGTTTTCCATTATGTCTCTTAAGCAACTGTTTATAGCATTTAAAGCATAACTGGGGATCATTGATGCGTCATCTATTATAAAAACTTGTATGCGTCTAAGTTCGATATAGTGTTCTGAATCCGGTAGTATATTGCAAACACTATTTTCTGTAAGTGGCACTGGTAACGTAAAAGATGCTGTGAATACTTTTGCCATTTGTCACTAATGTAGCGGCAATACCTGTCTCCATGCTGCTATGCTTACAGTTATTCCGTTAGCAGTAATGTGACGCTGTAAGATATTGAAAATATATGTTTTTCCAGAACCACCGTGGGTGCCTAGATAGAAACATTTTCCATTTTGTATTTGGCTCATATCGACTGCAGCAACAGGTTCCATTAGAGTGTATAGCACTTGCAGCTGTTCGTTGATTTAAATTACTTATATTAGCAGGCTCACTGGGCACGTAATTAATCTGGATGAATGTTTCTCCAATTCGTTCAGGCAAGCCAAATGTGCTGAAAGAGGTTCCATTTTCCCTGAATACGCCACTCAATGTATGTAAAGCCAGGTTTTGGCAGTGGTTGCATCAGTTCTGTAACTAAATGCTAAATCATGTTTTCTTTGTAATTATTCCATATTTGAAGCGCATTTTGAGGATGGTTAAATAAGCAAATCATGGCAAACAAATTGAGTAACTGACGTTGCATTCTAAATGCTACTGCTTCTCTGAAAGTATATCTTAGTTCTTCGTCATCTTCCAATAATCTTAGTCTGATGCAAGCTTCTTTAAACGATGGTAAAATTTCTCGTTCCACTGTCTTTAAGTCCTCATAGGATATGGCTCCTGAAGTAACAACAGCCTCAAATGAAACTTTTCAGCTTTTCTTGAATTCAGAGGGTACATTCTGCTGACAATACTGCCTGCCCCTTGTCTGTGTGTCCACCATGTGTGTTTTTTTTTTATTGAATACGTAGTGTTGATGAAGTTCGCAAAACAAAAAAGGACGTGCATTTATATCATATTGGTTTAATTTGTACAAGGAAGTTGTTGTGTGATGTACTCGATCTCTATCAACTGCTCGTCGTCTGTCTCCCGGTCGATAATACACCCACTGCTCATCTGGATGATGTACGGCCAGACGGTACACTTTATGTGATTGGCTATGCATTGGACAGTTGGAGAGGCGCCACATCAGGGGCGGAAACATATCTGCAGAATAAAAATCGTCTTATTTCATCATACTGCTTATGTGGTCTTATTTCTCCACTTTCATTGCCATTTTCTTGCATTAAAAGAAATACCATCATTGCACAGCCATGTCCTTCATAAACATACTTAAAATATATTTTAAGCTTTTAACTAAGTTAATATGAGCTCGGTATTTCTTTAGTAGGTACTTATTGAAAGGTACTACAAATCTATTGTCGGCAATGTAATTTCTAACACGAACTGAATCCTCATTATTTCTTTATTTGTAGGCTGGATATCCATTTACGTTTTCTGTAGTTTCTTCACGAAATTGTTTAGGAAAATTATTTTGACATTATCCGTTAACCATACAAACACAATCAGGATTATGTAATCCACACGGTACATGAATCATCAGAGTTGTGACTAATTCACGAAGAAGAGGTTCGTTTCTGTCGGGGATTGCAGCTGTTACAATAGTATCAATTTGTTCCCCCCTTGTCCTTGGTTTATCTTGTTCACGTAACATAATTAGCATGTGACAATGCGGCAAACCCCGTTTTTAGAATTCAACGTGAATGTAAGCAACAGGAACTCCCAGAACATGTATGTATTTAATATCAGTCATCGATTCGTTAGGATGTACTTTACACACACGTACCAGTAAGGCATGCCTAGTTTGAGTTGTTTAGGTGGATTCCAAGTTGTTTGTAATATCAGGGCATCTTGGGTTGTAAGTATAAGCTAAAAATAAACCAGGTTTCCCATGTTTACAAACGATGGAAATAGCATCCATATATAACTGTTGCATATTTCTTGTACTGCCTGTAAATGAAGAAGGAAGAATAACAGGGACACCGGGATCTCTATCATAATCATTTCTTGCCAAGTGATCCATAAACCCTGAATATAAGGCAACTCTTAATTCATTTTGATGCTCTCTCTTATAATACAGACGGCAACCTTCTACTTTAATATAAGCATCAACAACATACTGCTGAAGTAGCCTGCCTGATTTATGAATGGTACTACATTCATTCTTATCACTAAACGATAGCAATAGTACTGTTGCATTGTGGCTTTATTGCGAACTTTTGTTTGCCTGTGTTGCACACGTTCCATACATATGTGCCAAACACGTTCTCCATTTGGAAATAATATTGGATAAATCATAGGATCCAAATGTTGCGAGAGATACGATATTTGTTTGCTTTGTTCACCTTGTGGATATAAAACTATATCATGATGAACTAGAGGTGCACCAACTTCACCTACAAATACCTCTGCAATGTCATTATTAGCAGGGTTATTGTATCTCGTGGCATCTGGGCCTGATATAAAATGCATAGTTACTCTCTTCGGATTAACATTTTCTCTGGCTGCTCTTTTTTCTTCTTCTTGTTCAACAGTGCGCATATTTAAATATGCTGCAGTATATTGATTATTCAGCATAACTGACGAAGTATTTTCCATTAGTGACTGCAAGCAATTAATACTTTCAGGCGCTTCAGCTCTTGTTTGTAAGTCTTCATTAGAATCAACAATATAGAGTTGACCATACCTTCAAGCTTCATTGTTTTCAGGATGTAAGTTTCTTGCGTGATGATAGACTTGTCCTTGCAAGCAGAAACAATATGGGCCACGACCACGGGGTGGTGTAACATTTGCTCCTAATGAGGCGAATGAATACATTGGGTTATAGTTTATGATGTTTAGTCTAAATTTCATTCCTTCAATGTCGGTATTTCCAAAAAGTTGTTTTAACTGATTAGGATATTCTTGTTGATTAGGCTAGGAAACCTTATCATTATGCAACAATTAAATGCTTCCTGTGGGAATATACGTGCATGACAGTGCAGGCATACTACGTTCATTTCACCAATCGTAAATTTTGTTGTTCTTATAGTATATTTCGTCTTTTTATTTGAGCTCTGTCTGTCATAAGATAATTTTGTGTTTCATTTTCTTCCATATATTCCCTTCTTTCCTGAACTCTGTTTCTCATGTTTTCTAAGTACAGGTGCCATTGCTCTTGACTCACGTGTTCTTGATTCTGTTGATCTCTATGTCTCTTATTTTGAAAATACACTTCTCTTTGGTCCTGGCTCAGTTCTATCATTTGCTGATTTTTTAAAACTTCTTATGTCGTAGGATACTCCTCTTGGATTATTTCGTTTCTTCTCTGTCTCATCCATGCGCGATTTTGATTCCTTATTTCTTCTCGCTTTTCCTCGCGGAACCGTTCTCTCGTACGCTGACGCACTCGTGCTGCGTCCCTCATGCGATTATCCATATTTTAAAACTTTTTATTAACACAATAAATCTCCAAAATGATTCAGTGTTTCAATCGAAAAACCCATACGCATGTATTAGACAGTTTCTGTTTAAAAGATGAAAAGATTTTGATCGGCTGCATGAACAAAAAATCACACATCAACAAATGAGCCAATTGTTGTTCAATTTGCTAGAAATGAGCCAATTGTTGTTCAATTTGCTAGAAATGAGCCAATTGTTGTTCAATTTGCTAGAAATCTCTCTCATACTATGCTCTTCCTAGTATTAAGGAAAATGATTAAATTTCGGCAAAACAGAGAAATTGTAATTCAACCAAAAATATAGAAGAGAAAGCAAAGGTTGTATTGGAAAGTCAAAAGATGTTTTTTAACTGAGAGAATTAATCAGAGTGTTTCATTTTAAAAACATATACGAATGTATTACACAGTTTTTGTTTAAAAGGTGAAAATACTTTTGAAATACTCATCTAATATGCAAGGACACAGTATATAGGATATTAAATGTGTGTGTGTGTGTGTGTGTGTGTGTGTGTGTGTGTGTGCGTAGTTGGGCCTTTCATATCCAGAGGTCAATTTAAGTTCAATCGTAGAAAGAAATTCAAATACCTGTCAGCCACTCTAAAAACACATTTTTATGCCGTCATTTTTCTCTCTCTCTTTTTCTTTCTCTTTCTCTCTTTCTTTCTCTCTCAAGGTAGTATATTAAAGAAGTTTATATATAGATATATTCACTCTTATGGATGTAGGATTTTGTTTAAGCGTTGTTTGTTTAGGTTATACATTTGTAGTTAAGTAAAAAATCGTAATTACTGTCTTGTATGTAAACACGTGGTTGTTGCTACTCGCCTTAATGTCTGGGTATCTTCATTTCCTCGGTAAACTGGTTGTTGGTTTGGTGGTCTAGTAGTTGTGGGTGTTGAAAATTAGTTTTACAACACATAAGTGCTGGCTTCAAATCTCTGCTAGGAATTACAAGAGATCTTAATTTTATTTATTCACTTAAACGTGACACACGTGTCAGGTACACAAAAAGAACATTAGCGTATTAACATTTTTGATAACAATAATATTGATTTCTTTTATTTTCCACCAAGGCGAAGGATGAGGGGAACAATACAAAGACAGACATAAAGTGTGGGGGTTTACATACGATGGAATGATTTATAGAAAAAACAAAGACAGAAAAGAGAAAAGGATACAATAAGATAAGAAAAGAATACATAGTATACATAGTAAGAAAAACAGGAATGATATTGATGTGGTCCTGCTGATACAGGAGGACCTCTAGGGATAATAAAGGAACCCCGCCGTCCACGATCTGCCTGAATACCAAGGACAAGTGTTCTCTACAATTCATTTCCTCCCACTCACAGGTCTACACTTAGAGCGGTATCCACTCTGACCATTTTCGCAACTTTCACCATCCTTTTAATAAATTCACTTGGGGACAGCACCTCCCTCTCCACCCACACTTTCCTTTTCAGGCGAAACTTGAAAAAGTCGGTGAGGCCTCTACCAAAGAGGAAAGTCTCTGTCCTCATTCCTTTCAGCCTCGTCAACCAGACAATCTCTTTCGCCACAGCCACCAGGCAGAGGAAAACTGCCTTGCCTGCCCGATTAAAGCAGGGTGACGGGGCAATCATCACTATGGACTCGGTCGATAGATGGATCCGTCCCACATGTGACAGCAGCTATTCGACAGAACTCCACGAGTCAGCAATGCCCGGAAAGTGAAAGAGTGCATGCAGAACGGTTTCGTCGCTCTGCGCGCACCTCAGACAGGCACGTCTGACAGCACATCCGTACACGTAGAGTTTATTTCGAACCGGTAGCGCCTTCCGGTAGCACTGCCAGGCCAAGTGCATCTGGAAATTACAGACAGCAGTCCCCGACCGGAAGGTCCTCCTGAATAGACTAACGAGTTCGTTTACATCGACGCCCTAGGACGTCGTCGGACTTCCCCGCTACTAATCCTCTATATATAGCTAAAGTGTAACATCAACCGATTCCATTTCCCGACTGGTAGAGGACAGTGAGTGCCTGTCGACACTCAAGATGCCAGGCGTACAGTCTCGATCTATCTTTCACCCTGGATTGCAGCTCCGTCAAAGAGACAAGCTGTGGCATGACGTGCCTCACAAACGGAGCCCACATACGTTCACCGGCTAGAGATCGTTGTAAGTGGCGCAACCCGAGCGTGTGTCTGCCTATCAGAAACCACAGCATGCCTAAGCTGCCACACGGAGGGAGCTGGCAGCACACCGAACGCATGACCATTGGAACTCGTCCCTTCCACAAGAAAATAAACAAAAGACGCTCCAACTTGATCATCTGGGGAAAGGCAAGATGGTCAATCGATAAATGATGACGAAGGCGATGTGGGTATTCGCCACCTCTGTCCGACCTTGCAGGGACAGCTTCCTCTCAGCCCATTTCCGGGTAAGCCTGGCTACCCTATTCGTCACCCCCTCCCAGTTCTTATCCGGATGGAGGTCGGAACCAAATCAGACCCCGAGCAGTTTAACTACTCCGTCAGTCCATCGTCCGACAACGCCGTCCGACGGCATCGATCTATCTCTCCAGATGCCCAGTCCCAAGCCCACCGACGTCTCAGCGTTGATTTCGTCAACTACAATCGATTCATATTCCTGTAGAATGGAGCAGAACCTCTCCACATCAGAGGCGTCTGACACCGTGATAATGACGGCGTCCATGTAGGCCGATATTGCCCCTCCTCCCTGTTGCAGTTCTAAAGGGACGCCCCTCAACTATTGAAACTTCCGCAGCAGTAGCTCGAGAGCCAGCACGCACAGAAGAGATGACAGCGGGCAGCCCTGACGGACCGAACGTACAATGCTAAACCGTTCCGACAGGTGGCCGTTTACTTTCATCACCGAGCAGGTGTTACTGTGCATTGCAGCGATCCAGCCTCTCAAAACAGGCCGCTTCAAAATAGACCTGTTCGCACATTAATGTTTCCCCGACCAGACTACCAACAACAAGCGCCAACCTTTTTACTAGCACTTTGGGCAAAATCTTAAATCCCCATTGTCGGCATGCTTTCTCAGCTGCTGCACCATACTTCGGCGAACAGCACTAGGAATTCTTCTGTTCTACTGTCAGGTACGATAGAAGTCGGCCTGGTGGTCGCCAAACAAATTTGGCATGAACACATAGCATTCATGGGGAAGACCATCCAACCCGGATGATTTGCGACTTGTGCAATTACTCAGCACCTCCCGTATTTCAGTAGCCGTTATCAGTCTTTCGCAGAACCTTACTTCCGCTGCCGAGAACTGCGACACGCCGTCCAGGTACGAACAAAAGTTCGCTACCATCGTCGACCTATCGCTATCGCCATCGCCAAACAGTTGCATGAAGTGCTGCTAGAAAGCCGCACACATCTACTCGGAACCGAGTAGCAATCACTCATCCCGATCCGTCAAAGACCCGATTGTGGTTATGTTGCCACATCGCCTCTCCACCGTTCCAGCCCATCAGATGGCTTTAGTTCCCTCGTGTTATAGCCATACCTCTGGCAACGTAGCCTTCGTATTTGGCCTCAAAGAAATGGCCGAGGGCCATTCTCGCCACTAGCACGGCTATTTACTAATAGCCTCTAGTTTGCTAACTAACTCTCCCTCTAATCTATTCCTTTTTTTATTTACTCTGTGCAAACACTATCGATTCTACTCTAATCACCCTCCTCAGAGCGTTCCACCATCTGTTGTTGACAATTTCCACCATTAATTGCCGCTTAACTAGTCGCCCGATCCGATCACTGTAGTCTTTGCGTGCCGGAAAGGACGTGTTCAACTTCCAATTGTCGGCTCCTTGTCTACAGGCCCTATCTAAATATATTGTGCACGTCACAAATTTGTGGTCTATGTAGCCGACCGATTTGAGTTCTGGATAACCTACGCTATCCCTATCCGCTGACCTAACAACTTCTCTACGTAGATACGATCTGGATGACCCGTTGTGGTTACTCCATGCCTACACTGGCACATCAAGGATATCCAGTCGATACCTGTCAGATAGTTGGAAGATTCTGAGCAGGTTTTCGAGGCATTTGCAACACCTTCTATGTACTTCCAACACAGTCCTTCCGTGCGTCCAAAATACTATTTCAGTCCCCTACAAGTACTAAAGTGCGAGAGGTTCCCAGGAATGTTTCTAGACTCTTGAAGAAATCTGGCCTTCCAATCCCTGTTGGGGCATTAATGGCCATAAGTCTAAAGGCACCCCCTTCGATGCCATTCACGTCCGCGACCACCACATTACCTTCCGTGTCCAAGACTATTGCCCGTACTTGGAGATCTAAGGTTTTCCGCAAAAGCACTGCTACAACGCCACCCGCTCCCGCTAGACCACAAGATGAGAATTTCTCGTCGTCTTCGAAAATGGATGCTAGAGCATGCTTTCCGGAAATTATTGTTTTACTAATAGCGGCCACATCTAAATCAAGTGACTTAAGATCACTGAGCAAGTGACCTTGCCTCCCAACTGATCCCAGGCCAAGTACATTCACATACCCCACTCTCAGAACCGTCATGCTAGTCGGAGAGAGAAATAAGAGAAGGAGGTCACTCACCTTGATTTTCGAGAAGCCCGTATGTTACGGGTTTCTCTACTGGCGAGTGTCTTTTAAAAGCCTTTTAAAAGCCTTTTGTCAATTGTCTTTTTAAACATCCCAACACGAGCTGGGAATTTTCCCCAGGTTGTTTTATAAACGTCTGAAGATGTTTTAATCAATAACCTCTACTTCGGGGTTTGGAGAATGAAATTCTCGTATTCCTTTCCCTCTGTCTCAATCTCCTTTTTATTTTGATTAACAAAATCCATCAAATCCTTGTTGCTTTTGTTCATAACAATGAAATTGATGGCTATATTTTGCGTATAGTTGGGAATTTTTCTTGGTTTTGCAGTTTCATTATGGGTTGTTTCTGTGTTTTTGTATATTTTCATTGTTGTCTGATGTTGCTGTTGTTGGAATAGATTTGAATTGTACTTCAGTTGTGTTTTTTGTGTTTGTTTTTGCTGAGTTCTTTGAGTAAGGCTATGTACTCTATTCCTCTTTAGTCTGTCCTCCATTGTTATAATAATCCATTGTTTGGCCTGCTCTTCTTTCTACAAGTTATTGCTGTTGTTGTTGGTTTGGGGAGCAGGGCGTTCAGAAGCTTGCTTTTCTGAGGCAGCCGGGAGTAAACACCTTCGTTGTCTCGGTTTGGGTGTTGGTGTTGGAGTCTTGAGCGCGTCCTCTTGATACACCTGCTAAGACGGCTGCCACCAACCAGGTGATGGATATTTCTGGCAGCACGTTCATCTCCCTAACTTTAGCAAGTCGTCGCAGAATGAAATCTGACTTCTTCAGTCCTAAATCTCACATCAACTGACCCAAACTTCTTTGCTCGAGTGATGTGAGTCTCGTATTCCCACAAGCGCTTAAGGCATTTTTGCATTTGTTTCTCGGTAGCATTTTCCACGCACTGTGATTTTACGCCGATGCAGCGGTATGTAACCGTGTATCTCAAAATGGCTTCGAACACGTCGGGTTCGAGGGTTGAGGGCAACTCCTCTCCCATTTCTTTTTACGATTCTTCTGGCCAATTTCAAGTCTTCTTTATTTAGGGTGAAATCTTCCAGATTTCTTATCGCCTTCGTAAAAGAAATCCCTTTTCCAGCACCTCTTGTCGTTTCTGTATCTAGTTTAGCGGCTGCAGCTGTGGTGGTGACGGCAACGGAGGCGGTAATGATGGCGGCTAAGGAGGCGGCGAATGCGGCGATGGCGGTGGTGGCGTTCGTCTTTCTTTCAATATTTTAATTCTTTTTTAGGTTTCATATTCATATCAGTATTGTTATGGACGTTGTTGTTGTTGTTATTGTCGTCGCCGTCATCATCATCGTCGACGTCGAATGTGTTGTTCCATTGCTGCTTTACTGAAATGCCAAAAGTGTTGACATTGCCAACAGACAAAATTGTATTAACTTTTGTTGGCGTGGCGATTATATCATTTACTGTAGTCAACGTAATGCCAGCATTCTCGTTGTTTTCGGACAAGGAACGCAAATTGTCAACGACTATTATGATTGCTTCTTTCTCTGTCAGGTTTCTAAATATTTATAAAATAGGAAAATATTTGTTTTTTCCGATAGTTTCAGGGGGTGTTTCTACAAAGAAATACTACCATCACAGTCTCGACTATGTTAAAAGCAAGGTAGTTTCAATTATGGCGGTCATAATATTCCCTTCTATACTGGGCACGAAGGCCTGGAATTTTGGGGGGAGGGAAGTAGTCGATTTTGTCGACCCCAGTTCATAACTGGTACTCACTTTATCGACCCCGGAAGGATGAAAGGCAAAGTCGACCCCGGCGGCATTT
>JAOPUL010355971.1:0-11883 GCA_027564515.1 Octopus rubescens | reverse complement strand
TATATATAGGGGAGATAGATAGATAGATAGAGAGAGAGAGAGAGAGAGAGAGAGAGAGGGAGAGGGAGAGAGAGAGATTTCAGACAAGAAATTATTCTGTTCTTAGTAAGGAGTTGACTTCGATGTGATCTCCAATTTTGTCAGTTTTTTTTAGGATAACGGTAAGAAAGTGTTCATATCTTCTATAACAGTTATTTTAACATATGTTCTAAGAAAAGTAATTTACAATTATTTTAATCCATTATGGATAAATATATTATCGGTGTTATTTATCGTCACTTAAATCAGTTTCCAGGATTTTGGTTTAAGCATCCCATATAACTATTTTTTTATGTTTTTGAATTTTCAGAACATTTTTGCGAATTTCTCTTTTACACATGAGAATTGATATGATTTTGAAAAACAAAAAGACAAAAAGAAATTGTGTGTCATTTAAGGGTGATTTAGCTGTTATTTTAGCACACTTTAGGACCACCTGATACCTTCCTCCTTTCGTTGTCACTCTGACATGCACTGATGTTTTTTAATATTGTTCTCCCCATAAACACAGCTCTTTAATCGTAACAATGAGTAAACTTCATGAAAGTGGTGCAAGTAAAGGAAAACGTCAAGAAGAACAAAAAGATATAGTCAACCGTTTAAAGCCAATCACATCATTTGGCATTGCCTACCCGGAACAAACAAGTTCAACAGAAGATACGGAAGATTCAGGTGCGTTACCTGTCACCCAGGAACATTTGCCAGTAACTCCAAGTATTGATTTCATTGTCAAGAATGATGCAGGTTTATGGACCACATTGAGCAATGAAGAAATTTCATACTGGATTGAGACAGGCCCTTTGCAATATCAACACAGGAATGGACCTTTAACAACTTCAAAGCGGACCTTCAAACACCAAACTCGTTCATGCTCAAGAAGTTTATTCTTCTCCACTAAAATAAATGAAGAAACGTGCCCTCGGGAATAGCTAGCATATTCTCCAACAAAAGGAAAATCGACTGTTTTGTGTGCAAACTTCTCTCAAAACTCTCTGAGAATGTTTCTTCAACTACAGCTCTAGCTTCTTCAGAATTTGATAACTGTTCGCATCTGGAAATTATTAAGACCAATGAAAATCCAAAAAGACATATGGACTCTATGTTGACCTACTTAACAAGAAAATTTATTCAGGCACTTACAACAAATCTTGATGACCAAATCAAAGCAGAACAGGAATACTGGAAGCATGTACTTCAACGGATGATGGCAGTGATTTGTCTGTTGGCAGAACGTGGATTAGCTTTTAGAGGAGATGATGAAACCTTCTACCCACTAAATAACGGACACTTTCTCGGTTTGCTGGAATTGATTGCTAAATTTCATCCCTTCTCATGTACCCACATAAATCAGTATGTAAATAAAGGATCTGGACATCCATCATACTAATCCAAAACCATATGCGAAGAAGCTATCCAGCTAATGGCTTAAAAGGTTCTTGAAGAAATAGTGAAAGAAATCAAAGAAGCAGGGTATTTTAGTGTATCGGTCGATTCAACACCTCATGTTTCCAATGTTGATCAACTCACTGTAAATGATAGATATGTTTCTTCCCTTGATGAAATACCAGCTGAACGATTTTTGACATTTATTGAACTGAAGAATTATACAGATGAAGGAATGGCTCAATTGATACTGAATGTCTTTGAAGAATTTGAAATTGATTTCAGTAATTGCAGGTGTCAATCATATGACAATGCAAATAATATGGCTGGAAAGTATAATGTCATTCAACAGAAAATTCTGGAAAAGAATAAGTTTGCTGAACATTCCTTAAATCTGATTGGAAGAGCTGCAGTTGACTCTTGCCTGGATGCAGTGAATTCCTATGGCGTTGTCAATGAACTTTATTGCTTTTTCACAGCCTCTACAAGACGGTGGGCAGTGCTGAAAAACTTCTTGCAACCAGAGTCAAAAACTCTGCAACAGTTATCTAGCACAAGATGGGAGGTCCATGCCAGAGCTACGAAAGACATCAGTGAAAGTTATGCTCACATAGATGAAGCACTCAGCTACATCCTTGATGATGACACTGAAAAGGGTGATACTAGACGACAAACTCAAAATCTTTTGCAGAAAATGGAAGAATTTAAATTTGTGTTCATGCTTTATCTATGGACAGGTTTGCTTGAGCAGTTTCACAAAGTAAGTAATGCTCTTTAAAGTGCACAGATTTCACTGACCACGTGTGCAAACCTAAACAGTTCAGTTCTGCAATTTGTTTCCAGCACACGGGGTAAAAATTTGATGAGATTGAGGAGCAAGATAAAACTACTCTACCTGATCTAGAGTACAGAACTCTCCAAAGAAGGCGTAAAGTACGAAAACAACACAATGATGTCAGTGCAGCTAAAGCTTTGGATGAAATTCCTCCATGAGATAATTTTAGGATACTTTCATTTATCCCTATAATTGATGCTCTTCACTCAAATTTAGGCAGAAGAGCTATTGTGTATAAGAGCGTTGTTGACAATTTCTCATTTTTAATTGATCTAAAAGCAACGACGGAAGAAATTTTCCATGGTGTCAAGAAACTAGAACAAGAATATCTAAAGAATACTGATCTCTGTCTTGTTGATGAACTTTTGATTTTCCATTTGTATGTAAAACAGGCTCATGCAGAAAAAGAAACTTTCAACCACCAAGACATGTACCAGATAATAAATAATAAAACAGGAGAAAATTCAGGCTGCTTTCCTAAACGTGGAAACAATTTTCAGATTGTTCCTGTGTTTGATGGTCACTAACTGTTTTGGAGAGAGATCATTTTCTAGGCTGAAAAGGATCAAAAGTGACCTTCGTTCAACAATGTCACATGAACGGTTGTCTTGTCATTGATGAGTTTGCAGTAAGGAAAGCTCGAAGGAAGATGTTCTGATATTAAATAGCCTACTGTAAATGTGTAAACAGGCCCTAACAGGGTAATACAAAGACAGCAATTTGATTATTTGACTGTTTTGTATAGACAGTAAATTTGTTCATCAATTATCAATATATAATTTCAAGTAAAGTTTAAGAATAAAAATGTTGTCAATCTTCAAATGTTACATGGTGTTGACTGTAATGACTGTCTTGGCTGTTCTCTTTTTATCAAGTTTGACTATTTCATCATGTGACCTGTGTAAGATGATGTTAGGCGGGTTGGGGGCTTTGGTTATGTGGGATGATGTCAGCACCTAGGGGGCTGACTGGAACAGGGCATGATGGCAGTAACTGGGGAGCTGACTGGAAGAGGAAGGTCACAAGGGGACAGGGGCGCGAAGTCAGGCAGCGTCTTTCATCAAGTGACGCGAGACGGGTCAGATGTGCGACAGTTTGCTCTGGGTCTAGGTGATAGCAGTTGCTAATTCGGGTGTTGGGTTTGGACCAAACGAACGGATAGGTTACCACTATGCAAGCTCGTGCCAGCCAAGAGAAGGTAAGTGCATGGTTTCTGATCTCCCTCACACCACAAGCTATTTTGGCCGCTCCACATAAGACGTTGTCCCCTGTTACATGATTGCAGCGACAATCAGGATCGCCAGTTATGTTATAAGGCCCTTTTGTGGCGAGGATGATGTAGTAGACTGGATGTGGAAAATTATGGTTGTGGCGAGGCTGCAAGGCATTAGCGACGTAGCGAGCCTTATTGCGCTGTATTTGGAGGGGAGCGCTCTGGTGTTATATCTCGAAATGGACGAGGAAGATCAATTGAGCGCAGAGAAGATCGAACAACGTCTGAGAGAGGCTTACACCGAGGGTGAATACGCCGCATTTGTCAAGCTGGGAACAGTTAGATGGACTGGGGAACATCTTGATGTATACAAGGTGGAGGTACGGAGATTAGCTACATTGGCTGGTTTTACTGGAGTGGGTCTAGACAGGGCAGCACAACTGGCGTTTGTGAGTGGGTTCAACGATGATGTGAGAATTCGACTGCAGCAATTGCCTGGCGGCAAGAAGATGGCATTGAGTGAACTTATAGTGCAAGCCCATGTGTTGATGCAAAACACTGGATGGAAGGCGATAGTGATGGCGGTAACGGAGGCACGTAATGACGGCCGACGGCCGGTGAAAGAAGAAAAGAAGCCTACTATGGAACGATAGCGGCCATTCTCGGGCCATTGTTTTAAACGTCAGGGACTGCATATGGCAAAGGAGTGCACGCAACCGGGGCCCATGTGCTATCAATGCAGGCAGATTGGGCACATCGCCCAAAACTGCGACCAGGGAAACGACTGTGGAGAAGTCGCTGCCTCTCAAACTTTCCCCGCGAACGAGTAGAGGTGCTTGTGGGGATGCTACCTGTAGTTGATGTCATGGCCGAGGGGAGAACGTTCAAAGCCCTCGTGGATATGGGTTGCATGACGACCCTTGTGACTCTGAGGGTGATGAAGCAATGGAACGGGGCGAGTAGCGTCCGGGCAGTCGACGGCAGCGAAATCCGATGCAAGGGCAGAAGCGACGTGGAGATAGCGGTGCGGGGCTCAACGCTAAGGCTACAGGTGATCGTGATCGACCACGTGGTAGATGGAATTGATGTGGTGATGGGAAATGATGCCATCGTCCGTCTCGGAGGTGTCAGGGTTGGAGGAGATGAAGTCATGTTTGGTAGCGTAGGGGCATTGTGCACTGTGAGTTGGGATCGCGCGAGAGAGAGAGAGAGCAGAGCTCCACGAGTGACTGCGCCACTTACACTATTGAAAACAAGGATTTTCAGGCAGCGTTCGATGGTCAGCAGTGGACGATGGGAAGATGTGGTGATGGGAAGATGAGTGGCGATGGGAAGATGAGCTCCCGATACTGAAGAACTAGGTGAGCTGCTATCAGCATACCTTGAAATGAAATGTCAGGGGGCGAGTTCGAAGACAAGGTAGAGAGATGGATTAAAAAAGGTGTCCTTATCCCATGGAAGGAGGAGGTGGTGAGCGGAGTGCTACCTCTGATGGCAGTGGTGCAGCCGACGAAGGGCAAAGTCAGACCGGTGCTGTACTTTAGAGAAGTGAATGACCACGTGTCATGCCACACGGGTGGCGAGGCGGCAGACGTCTGTGGCGAGATGCTGCGCGTATGGAGGCAGTCTACTAAGGCAGTGACGTTTGTCGACTTGAAGTCGGCATATTTGCAGCTCCATGTGAGTGACAAACTGTGGCAATATCAGCTGATACAGTACAAGGGCCAGACGTACTGTCTAACCAGGCTGGGGTTTGGACTGAATTCCACGCCGAAGATCATGACGACGGTGCTCAAGTCCATCCTAGGGAAAGTGAACAAGATAAGAAGGGCCACCAGTTCCTACATAGACAACATTTTGGTGGACGAGACTGTAGTGCCTGCCACCGAGGTTGTGAGACATCTGGAGAAGTTTGGGCTGATTGCAAAGCCACCAGAGCCAATGGCTGGGGGAGCTGCACTGGGGCTGAAGCTACGAAGAGATAGAACGGACGAGTTGGTGTTTCAGAGAGGAAACGAAATCCCAGAGTTGGGTACCAGCGTCAGCAGAAGAGAGTTGTTCTCGGTGTGCGGGAAGTTGGTCGGTCACTACCTGATTACTGGATAGCTACGCACAGCATATAGTTACACCAAGAGATGAGCGGAAGCGGAGAGTTGAGGTGACAAGGTGGCGATGATGCGAGAAATCCTAGAGAGGATGGGAGCGGAAGACCCAGTCAGGGAGAACTGGTATGTGCCCAAGACGGATAGCGGGACCGTTTGGTGCGATGCTAGCAGTATAGCGATAGGGGTTGTGTTGGAGATCAAAGGTGCCGAGGTGGAGGACGTGGCCTGGCTTCGAAAAGCAGATGATTTAAACCACATCAATGTCGCTGAATTGGATGTTGTGCTGAAGGGGTGAACTCGGCCCTGAAGTGGGGGCTGCACTCAATCGAAATCCAGATGGATTCGGCCACCGTGCATGGCTGGGTAGGATCGGTAATCACCGATGAGAGGAGAGTTCGGACGAAAGGGACCGCGGAGATGTTGGTGAAGCGCCGCCTAGGAGTTCTAGGAGAGCTGATTGCCGAGTTCGGACTGAAGCTGAATGTGGTCTTCGTGCCTTTGCAGAGAAACAGGGCGGACGTATTGACCAGGGTGAAAAGGGCCTGGTTGGGGGAGCCGGAGAAAGCGAAGATAGAGGTAGCTGCAGCGTGTCGGTTGGGTGACTCCGAACTGAAGAGACTACATGCTATGCATCACTTGGAGGTGGATAGGACCCTGTATCTCGCCAAGATGATTGACGTCGATGTCACTAGGAGAAGTATCCGGAAAGTGTCAGGAACTGTGACAGGTGCCAGTCTATTGACCCTGTTCCATGTGGGCATGATCGAGGAAACCTTTCAGTAGAACACAATTGGAGCAGACTGGCTGTGGATGTAACGCACTACCGGCAGGAATGTATCTTTCTATGGTTGAGTGCGGGCCGGGCCAGAAAGCCATTTGGAGGGAGTTGAGGGCAGGCACTGCTGACGAGATTGCGTGGATTTTGAACGGGATATTTTTAGAGCGGGGTCCCATGGAAGAACTGTTGATGGATAATGGCATGGCGTTTCGTTTGGGGTGTTGAGGGAGATGCTCGACCGGTGGAAAGTGTGTCTCTTGTTCAGAGCAGCGTACAGGCCGAGTGGGAACGGGATCATGGAAAGACACAATCGGACGATCAAGGCCATGGTGGAAAGGGGGTACATCTCGCTGCTGGAAGCAGTATTCTGGTATAACATGTCGCCCTGGTCAGGACAAGCCAAAGAATCCGTGCCACACAGAGCAATATTTAAATATGAACGGAGATATCCCAGTAAACCACTGGAATGCCCCAAGGAAGAAAGAAAACCCGCCTACATGGAAATAGGGGATGAAGTTTGGCTTAAGCCGCCGAAGGCGCGCTGTACGTCTCAATGGAGCAGAGGAACGGTAATGGCAGTCAATTCCAGAAACAACGTCTCCGTGGATGGAATGCCGCGTCACGTTTTGGACCTTCACAGGATTGTCGCTTCGTCGGATGATGATTGCAAAGAGGAGGAGGAGAACGAGGTACCTAGCTTGAGAAGATCCCGGCACGTATGGCGCCCACCCAGTTGGATGGTGGACTTCGACATGGAGTAGAGTGGGGATGTGATCCTTAAGATCAGGGTGGGGTGTGGGATGACGTCAGCAACTGGGTAGCTGACCGAAACAGGAAGAGTGCGCAGGACGACGGGACAGGGGTGCGAAGATCGCGACCGCTTTTCATCTAGTGACATGACAAGGAACAGTCGTGTCGGGATTTGCTCTCGGGTCGGGTGATAGCAGCTGCTAATCGGGCGTTTGGGTCGGGCCACATCCAAAGGATAAGTTACTACTACACAGGTATGTGCCTGCCAAGAGAAGGTAGGTGTATTGCTTCTAATCTCCCTCACCCCACATATTCCTAATCAATTGAGCTATAACTCTCTCTGTAACTTTCATAACCTGGTCCAGCAGTTTGATACCTCTGTAGTTGTTTCTATCTAAGGCATCAGCTTTATCCTTGTAGCAGCTAACTATAATACTACTGCACTAGTCATTGGGGATGATACCTTCCTAAATAACCTGCTTAACTATATGAGTGACTAGGCAGATATTTTAATCATCTCGGCGGTTATTCCTGATGGTCAAGGATCTTTTCCTGTCTTTATATCCTTAATTGCCTTATCATACTCTCCATCTTCCATGCATTCTCCACATTTAGCAACCTTTCATAGTGGCACTTCATATTTCTCACCCACCACACCTATATTCTCTCTGATACATTGCTTTGCAATCCTGAACACCTCACGCCTCTGATCCTCACACTGTAGAAGATTGGCAAATCGCATACCTTCTGCACTTCCTTTAGCTATGTAAACCTGTCACCTAGCTTCCCTCTGACTACCTGATATAATTCTCTGCTTCCACCATTTTGCCAGTCATTCCAGACCTGTCTCTTTGCTTTTATAGCGCTCTCTACCCCCTTGTTCCACCACCATGTCACCGCTGGCCTGGCTGGGACTTTGCACCAGCTACAGGAACTTCCAATTCTTCTCTAAGCTATATGTCCCCAACTCTTCCTCCTTCTTGTTAGAAGCTTCCATTAGAACATCTCTAAATTCCTGTCAGTTTGCTGGGTCTTTGAGCTTCCATAACCTTCTTTTTTCAGACTGGTTTGTTTCTCTGAATCCTTTTAGCTCTAACTAGTAACTAACTAGTAACCTATGTTGGGTTGTACATTCCTCACCAGGGAAAGACTTTGCACTTACTCACTGCCTGCTGAGGATGTAATCAATCTAGGTAATGTGCTCACCAGAGTGATCAGGTGGCTGCCTGGTTTTCTGAAGTTAGTGTTGCAGATCATTTACATCACAGAACTCCAATCAGCCTAGTTTCCTCCTCATTTCTAGAGACAAAGCTGTAACCTCCATGCACACCATGGAATCCATGGGAGTGCTGCCCAACATGTCCGTTGAAATCAGTGGCCACAATAACCAAATTTCTGTCATTTGTCTTTGAGGTAGTCTGCAGAAGGACCAGTCAGCCCAGACTGTGGAACATAGGCAGAGATAAATGTAAGTGTTAAGTTTGGTAACTCTCCTCCTACCATATACTTGTATGGTAAAACAGTGCCCATATATATATAAAGCCGTGACTTCCCTAATATCGTTCATTTGAGCATACCCTCTGAAACTACAACTTTGAGCATACCCTCTGAAACTACAACTAAGTTTTTTGTAAAATGTGACTCTGTCAATGCTTCTTATATTTCCTCTCTCCCGTCACTATCTTGTTACGGTCGTTATGTGTAGTTAAAGATCCCTCTTGTTGCATACATGTTTGTACATATGTTTCTATGTTTGTATGTGTAGGGAGCCAAAAGATGAACGATTTGGGTCACCTATGTAGCAGCTCGATAAATGAAGTGACGAGGAGTTACCTTTGTAGTGGCCTGGTACATGAATGTGTCATCTTGGTCGTCAGTCGTAGTGACCATGGTATGATTCCTCGGGGCCACTAAATATTATTGTTGTAGGATCTACGTCGAGATCTCCAATGGTGAGAGACATGTTAAGTATAAGTATAAAGACGAACAGCAGAAAGGTATTTACCAGTATTTATTGTCTGGTGATATATTTAATGTTAGTAGTAGTTTAGATAATAGAGGAAGGAATTCTCACCAGCTTGTGCATGCGTGTGTCGGAAGCTGTGTGTATGTGAGTGCAGAGAGAAGCAGGTGTTCCCTTCCCATTGTGAAGGAAGTGGTCTGGCATCGGTGGCTGCCGAAAGCTCTCTGTGTGGTCTGTCCTCGGCGGCTGCCGAGGGGTCGACCGGAAGTGGTCTCAGCGCTGACTGAAGGCTCTCTGTGGTTTGGCCGAAAGTGATCTCGGCGACTGCCAAGGGCTCTTTGTCGTAGATTTGATATTGTGCTGTCTATTTATAACTAAATTTAGGTCACTTGAGACAAAGGATTTTCTGTCTTGACCTCCGGATGGCCTTTAAAGGTCCGAAAGGTAACTTCAATCTCATCCATCTCCCAGCATAGAGAAATGAAGCAACAATTGTTTGGATTTGGGTTCCCCTACATGTGTATATATTTACACGTACACACCTACCTACATACATACACACACTTACAACGTTTTGTTTGGCTCTGGGTTATGGTAGACAATATTTGCTCAAGGTGCCTATCCACGCCTGTACATGTGTGTGTGTGTGTGTATATATATATATATTTTTTCTATCCTTCCTCAATATATATATATATATATATATATATTGAGGAAGGATATAAAAAAAATATATATTTATATATATTATTAACACAACATTTCATCAACGTTATTATTATTTCAGGTATTGAACTCGGAATCTTGGGGATAGTAGCCCTCGTTCTTAACCACTACGCCATATGCCCGTGGGCAATTATGGAGTGAATTTTAAGGCTTATAAACTGATATTTTTCTATCCTTCCTCAATACCAGTTCCCATATATTACTCATATCTGCATTAGGTCTGCTTAGGAGGTTGTTGTGTCCTAGTATATGTGCTGCCTCTTTTAGTTTTTGTGTTTTCCAGTGGTGTTCTCTGTCTATTATTTTAACTTCGTCCCACAGGGGAAGGTGGTCTCCATTTTTCCATACATGATCAGCTATACCAGATTTATCAATCTCTCCTCATGTCACAGCTTTACAATGTTCTTCTACCCTTATTTTGAGGGGGCGGCCTGTTTTGCCTTTGTACAACCAACTGTGGTTTTATCCTGATGTCTACTCAGCTATTTAGCGATTCGGTTTCAAGTCCGCTACACCTTCTAATGCAGTAGATTAGGGTTAGGGTTAATGTATAGACATAGAGAGTTGGGAGACACGAATGGATCCTGAGGTACACAAGAGTTGATAAAGAATGGGTGGAGACAGAACTGACATTTCATTAATATCAATCCTGGAAGGATAAAGTTGGATCCGGTGAGATTTAAAGTCGGAATGGTAAAGGACAAAACCAAATATTGCAAAGCAATTTTGTCCGACACCCTTAACGAATCTGCTGACCCCCCCCCCCCCATCCTCTAATAAAAACGTTTTTGTTCTGGTTGACCTGTATTTAAGAGAGACGTCAGTAAAGTGAAATCTTCTGGACATATAATTGAGATAATCCACTCAATTGATTAGTCTGGGAATATTATCTTCTGTGGACTTGCCAAGTGATCCGTTAATCTAGGCACTTCATTATAACACATCTTAATCCCTAATGTAACCAATAATTAGTGAGAGAAACATTGACACACTCTCAGTATAACCGATGTATATACATATATACATACACATACATGTATATACATACATATACACACATATACATACATATATACACACACATATATACATACATATACATATATATACACACACATATATACATACATATATATACACACACATATATATACATATATAAAACAAGTTTTAAATAATATCTTGTAAAATAGACGAGTTTTCTTTCGTTGCTCAAACCATTAGCACAACCACTACCTCCACCACTACTACAATTGCTACCATGACATCATCACAACCACTACTCTCACCAAAACATCTACTATAACCAACACCATAACCACCACTACTACTACTACTACTACTACCAAAACAACCAATACCACTACAACAATTACAACCACTACTAATACAACATCTATCACCAATACCACAGCTACTAACACCAGCACAATTACTACTACTACTACCACAACATCTATCATCACAACCACTACTACTACCACCACCACCACAACAAGTACTAATACTACTGCCACCACCACCACAAGTACTAATACTACCACCACAATAAGTACTAATACTACTGCCACAACTACTACCACCATCACCACCACCACCACCACAAATACTACCACCACCACCACAAGTACTAATACTACTACTACTACCACCACAAGTACTAATACTACTGCCACAACTACCACCACAAGTACTACTACTACCATCACCACAAGTACTAATACTACTACTACCACCACAAGTACTAATACTACTGCCACAACTACCACCACCACCACCACAAGTACTAATACTACTACTACCATCACCACAAGTACTAATACTACTACTACTACTACCCCCACAAGTACTAATACTACTGCCACAACTACCACCACCACAAGTACTAATACTACCATCACCACAAGTACTAATACTACTACTACTACTACCACCACCACAAGTACTAATACTACTGCCACAACTACTACCACCACCACCACACGTACTACTACTACCACCACCACCGCAATTACTGTCCTTTCCCTCCGTAATTACTGTGACTCCACTGACCATTACATACCAATTAGCGTCTCCCCACCCCCACCCTCG
>JAOPUL010353911.1:0-11893 GCA_027564515.1 Octopus rubescens | reverse complement strand
TTGAACTCAGAACGTAGAGATGGACTAAATGCCGCTAAGCATTTAGCCCGGCGTGCTAACGATTCTACCAGCTCGCCGCCTTTGCAAACATTTAATAATAACTTTTATTTCACCACACAAGTAATTTTCATGTTGGTCATGAATCAGAAAGTTTCCATCCCAACTGAAAGAATAATTCTGCAACATTCATAAATAATTACAAAAGCTCTGTACTTAAGCTTACCAAAACAGGAGAAAATATACACATTAGATTCATATCAGCCAACTATAATGACATATCCAGGTTGAGCAGGAATTGTTAAAACAACTATTATAAAACGGCAAGAGAGTGTGAGGAGCTGGACCGTGGGTTTCCATACACTGAAAATTGGTGCTAAAAACAGGCCTTTATATAACCCTTGTACCACAACATTTCAGAAGGATCTAGAATGATCTGCTAATTGTTCTCAATTCAACCTTTCACATGAACAAGGTTGACTTAAACTTCGCAATCTGGCAACTCGGTTTCAAGTCTTGCTACAAATTCTTTGAATTATGCACAATTTCATTTCTTAATTCTCATTACTAAGAGACTGTATGTTCTAACCGTTTATCTAGCCTGTGTATCTCATGTGATAGTATGCGTTGTAAAAGTGCATCGCTACATCCACCATTTATTGGTAATTCCCTACCCTTGGCAGATGACACCTTTGCATCACTCAGGCAACAACCCTCCAACCCATGGGTCTATTTGGGTAGTTATTGCTGGTGAGGGTTTTACAAGGCTAGAGTGCTAATCCTACCTCAACCTCTTTTACGATGCACAAAGGAAAGGTTAGAGCTATTCTTTGACATTCCGGTCTGCACAGGACATATTTCCCTGATGTCTTTGTATCATATATGAGACACATATCCAATTCTTTTCAACCACCAGAGTAACTTCAGACTTATGAACCTTAAAGCTTTATATTACACAAAATGTATTAAACAAGGGCTAAATCTGAAAACGAGCATGAGTGTTGAGGACAAATTTATGAAAATGCTTTGGATGGGCAAAGGGTTAAAAAACTGCTATTTGACTTTACCATCTCTAGATAAAACATCAATATTTTACAAGTAATACCTTGCTACTCTAATCTCTATAGTCAAGATGTCACTGCATTAATTAATAAAACTGACTTTGCAGTAAAATTATTGCTTTTAATTTTTTCTTCTACAGCAAGGCGCCCCTCCTATCTCTCTTGCCACTCAACACCTGGCATTAAGTTTCTTCCTTTGATACTAAACTTTCTCTCAAACTTGTTAAAATGTTGGACAGGGATGCTTTGTGGTATTTGTTCCAATTTTTTGTGTTCTGAATTCTTGGGTGATAAAGAATCTCTCAGCTGTTCCTTGAGTGCCATTAGTGGAGTTTCCTTTATTCAGTTTTAACCATTTGGTTTCAGGATAACTTTCTCTTCTTTCTGTCAGAAGAATTATCAGCATTAACTAAACCATTAAAGCAAAGAAATTCTAACCAAAACAAAACCATCACTTTTAAATCTTTAACAGCTTACAAGATGGAGGATGACTAGAAGTAGATTGTCTTGTTTGTAGGCTGCATGAAGAATAAGCCAAATCTTGTTCTTGTTAATATATATTTTTATTTCAGGTCCTTCAAAACATGAAAGGTATGAATGACTCAGTGGAACCGTTTATGCCGTGTCGTTCTCTAGTGAAAGTGGATTATCCTGTAGTTCACCACGTGTGGTCGCATGTTGGAGAGTTGCATCAACATGTCTGCGGGACCACGTGTTTGCATGTTGGTGAGTTGGCTAACCTATATCTGCCTCATACGAGGTGTCAATAACAACTGACTGGTTTCGCGCGCTGAAACTTAACTGGATGCGCCTGCGCTGAGACGATGCATAAAAGGAAATGTACTGGTGTCCCTTGACATCCTGAGTTCCACCTGACAGGCAAAAAGAGACTACTCTGAGTCTCTTTTGTTAAAATGGCAATAATGTCACTCGTCGAATATCGGATATCCTACAGTTACCCTCTGGCTAGGACAGCAAGGACGAAATAGAAAAGAGATCGTGGGATATCGACGACGGTGGTAGAATGCACCATGCATGAAGAACGACAAGGCATGTAGGCAAAAACATGTAAACAGACAAGAGGTTAAACAAAGTAAATGGGTGGAAGCATGCAACCCTAAAAAATACAAGGCAAAACGTACAAGAACAATTAGCAACTCAGCGTTTATTGAACATCAGTGGTGTTGAATATAAGAAACGACTTGTTAGATTATACATATCAGTGAGGAGACATAAACCAGAATAGCACAGCGAATTGAACCGAAAGAACTGGTCATAAATACATTAAGAGTATTCTACGAAGAGAACATAGTACTTCTGCATTTGGCATGGCACTTCCATTGTTGAGCTATGATGTTATTATCGGCGTAGATGAAGTTTGTGGTGTAGTCAAGCGAAACAAGCTAGCGACAACATGCTGGGGTCAAAAGCAAGACTCGCTTTGGAGGGAAAAACAAATTCTTTTATAGAGATTGGTAAGCTCACCAGAGCTGTAAGAAGTTTTTCCCACTAAGAGAACACGTGATCCAAATGAGTGCATCTGATTGGTTTACCTGGCAAGTTGGTGCAACTGTTTTGGGAAACAATTTGTGCCCCAAAACTAACCAATCAGAGTAATGCTTAGAACAATGATTTTTATAGAGGTGTTCTCTGCTACGCCCGTACAATTATTATTAATGAAAGTGAGAGAGAGAAATAGGTTCTCATTTGCTTGCTTATGACTATCCATTCTGCTACAGGGCTCCCCAACCAGAATATTTGTGAGACACAAATATGCGATAATAGTTAAGAACTGGTAGCAAAGAATGGTAAGACAAAAGGGTTGAACATGCTAGTACAGTTATTAGAGTGCATGCGGAATTATGCAGAGCAAGAAAAGAAAATATACAGCCAAATAAAATGTGTGAAAATTCAAACCAGGTGAAAAAAGGAAATGTAGGAAATTTGCATATAAATAGTAAAGAATAGGAAATGCATGCTTAGAACACAAAATAAACATCATATGAAAATACAGAGAAAAATGCATAATTACTAAAAGAAAAAACAGGCAGTCACAGAAATGTTTTTAAATATATATAGTTTTGCACAGTTTATTAAGCCAACGGACTGTGTGGCCACTGCATGTGGTGGTGGTATGAGGAGATGAAGGTGTAGCTGACTGCATTGTTGGTGTTGGTGGAGGTGTGATGTCTACAGCATTTTGTGATGTATTTTGGAGGAGGACTTTGGTTCTGGAGTTAGGGCTTCAGCAAAAGCATGCTTCACCCTGTCAATAGACACTGTTTCATTTTTGCCATTAACGTCTATGCTAGTCTTTGCCATTAACGTCTATGCTAGTTTTTGCTAGGACACGATATGGTCCTTTATACGGTTGTGTGAGCGGTCCTCTCACAAAATCAACCCTCAAAAATACATGGGTCCATTACAAAATGTCTTGTGGAACAAAAGAAAGTATAGACTGTCATCGAAAAGACATAGGCGGTAGATCAGCAAAATAGGAACGTAAGCGATGTACGAATGCAGTGGGATCTTGAGTAGGTAAATCCACAGGGGTAAACATTTGTCCCGGGAGTGACAAAGGCGCACCGTAAAGCAGTTCTGCAGGCGTAAAAACGAGATCTTCTTTAACAGAAGATCTACATCCCAATAGAACAACAGGAAGGTACTCACTCCAGCGGTGAGGATCTGGATAGGATTGCAGTGTAGCTTTGAGTTGGTAATGAAATCGTTCTACCATCCCATTAGATGCCGGGTGGTAGCTGGTGGTGTGGATGTGCTTAACACCCAACAACTTTGACAGTTCTGCAAACAGCTGCAACTCAAACGGTCTGCTGCGGTCAGTTGCGATTCATAACAGAACACTGAAAGAAGAAATCCAAGTGGCTATGAGAGCTTGGGCGAGAGACTCTGCTGCAATATCGTGTAAAGAAACAGCCTCCGGCCAACGCATGTTATGGTCTATACTTGTGAGGATGTAAGAGAATCCATTGCTGATAGGCCAAGAAACGACTAGGTCGATATGGATTTGTTGAAAACGAGCGTCTGGTTGTTTGAAATTGCCAAGCGGTGCTCGAATGTGTCTATGTATCTTTGAACGTTGGCACTGCTGACAATTCCAAGACCATGTGGTAATGTGCTGATGCATATTCAGCCAGAAGAATTGGGTCGAAATTAGTTTTACCGATGCAGAAATGCCAGAATGAGAGAGTGAGTGCAAAGCACTGAAAACATGTTTCTGGTGGTTTTCAGGAACTAATGGTCGAGGACTTCCAGTAGAAACATCACACAATATTGTCTTCTCAGCAGTTGGGAATGGTATGTACTTGAATTGACAAGTAGAAAATTTGTCAGATGTAGTATCCAACGATGTCAAAGCAGGTTGATCAGCAACCAAAACGGACAAATCTATCTCTGAAATGGAAGATAGAGAACAAATAGGAAGTCTGGATAAAGCATCTGTGACTGAGTTATTTATTCCGGCCACATGAGAAATTTCACAAGTAAACTGCGATATGACATCCAACTGTCGACTTTCTCGAGGCGAATGGTTGTTGGTCTTCGATAGCAAAGCGAACGTGAGTGGCTTGTGGTCAGTGAATATGGTGAATTCACGATCCTCTAAAATATGAGAAATATATTTAACAGTTATGTACATAGCTAGAAGTTCTCTGCTAAAGGTGCTGTAACGAGTTTCAGCAAGTTTAACCTGGCGAGAAAAAAATGTCAAAGGTCGTGTCTCGTTCTAATAAGATGGTTGAAGAACGGCACCCACAGCAGAATCGGATGCATCGACCTAGAGTGACAGCTGAGCATTCTCTATTGGATAGGCTAACAAAGAAACCTGTCCTAGCTTATCTTTCATTGTTTCAAACACTCGTAGATGTGACGGTGAAAGGGAAATAACTTCGTTTTTCTCTTTTCTCTTTTGTAACAGTTGCGTTAGAGGAGCCAATTTCTCAGCACAATGTGGAATGAAACACTGGTAGAAATTTATCATTCCTAAAAATTGTCGTAGCTGGCGAAGGGAAGTAGTAGAAGCTAAACTCTGTATTGTTTGAACTTTCTCGGTCAGAGGACGATTTCCATCTCATAGACGATGTCTATGAGATGCCCTAAACTTTCTAAAGAGGAGGAACCAAAAACACATTTGATGGGGTTTATCTTCACTTGGTACGCAGATAAACGTTGAAATATTAGTGTTAAGTATTGGATGTGTTCTTCTGGAGTAGAACTTGCGATAAGCAGATCGTCAATATAAGCAAACACGAATTGCAAACCACGAACAACTTCGTCAAAAAACCTCTGGGATGTGCATGCAGCATTCCTGAGTCCAAAAAGCATGGACAGGAATTCGAATGAATCGAAAGGAGTAGTGATGGTTGTCTTAAGAATATCACCTGGATTCATAGGAATTTGATGATAAGCTCTAACGGGGTCTATCTTAGAAAAAAACAGTGCAGCTGTGTAATGATGAAGAGAAATTGTGCAGGTGAGGTATTGGATACCTGTCTGGAACTGTAATGAAATTAAGACGTTGGAAGTCTCCCACAGGTCTAAAATTCACAGATCCCTTAGGGACAAGATGAAGTGGTGACAACCACGGGTTCATGAAGGCATATAAAGCCCAAGCTGGAGCATGTGGTCAAATTCCACCCATGCCACCTTAAGTTTATCCAGCGCTAGATGACGAGAACGTGAAAAGACAGGAGGTCCAGTGGTGGTTATGAAATGCTTTGTTGAATGAACTGGCTTGCTTGGTTGAAAAGGGAGATTCGTAAGTTCAGGAAACTTGTTTAGGATAGCTTATAAAAAACAACGGGTTAATACTTGGAGTAAGCGAGTCTCATCCAGTAACAGACAAAATGGAGGAGCTTTCCCACAAACGTCGTTTTTGGACATCTACCATCAAGGAAAAATTATATAAGAAATCCGCACCCAAAATCGGAAATGGAATATCAGCAATGATAAAAATCCACTTGAAATCCCTTCTAGACGCCAAGCCTAAAGACAGAGATATCTGGCCATATGTTTTAATAGGTGAATGATTCACCGCTTGTAGTGTGACCTCTGAAAGAAAAGGCTTGTTTGTAAGGAACTTTATCAGCCAAATGCTGCATGATGCACCAGTGTCTACCATGAAGAATTTTCGAGAATTAAAATCCTCCAAAAAGATTGCACGATTTTGAACCTGGGAAGAGAAAGCTGCTGCCATGCTCAAAACTTCCTTTATAAGTTTTCCTGATGCAAGAAGAAACAAGGAGGAACATATTTCTGTGCATTCTTATTGAACCAGGCATGATACCCACAATATAGCGAGGCAGAAGGAGGAAATAGCCTGCGTCTTGGAGACGATGAACGACTGGGGTACTGGTGACGTGAAGAATGTTGCAAAGAGCAGAACTTTTTAACTTCTTTGGTAAGCCCTAATACCGAGTGCAGTATTGCTGCTGCTTGGTCAGAATGACTGTCAGCTGAAGGAGAAGAAGACAGAGGAAAACTCGAAGCAACAACTTTATGTTCAATAGGCGCTGTCTGAAAACTCCATTATCTTATCCGCACTTGTTGCCAGCTGGTCCACTAAACTGACCTCTAACATAGGTACTAAAATCGATTGAACGTTTCTTGGGAGACGAGAAAAGAAGAGTTGTTTGACCAGAGAACTGTCCTCTGGCGAAACGTCTGTTAATTCACAAATTCTATGCAAAAATTCAGTAAGCCATTTGTTGTCTAAATGTTCATCATTTAAAAGGGTTTTGAAACGACTCTCAGCAGATAAGGTCGTTCTTCTAAGAATTTCCTGTTTGATTGACAAATATATAGTGTCAGTGGGGGTATCCGTATTTAAGTCCTTGATGTGTACGGCAAGTGCCAATTGGATGTCTGCTGCAAGGAAATATGATTCCACTTGAGCGAACCACAATTTAACCTTGCCATTAAAAACTGGTAAGGTCGCCAGATTCATAAAGCTGGAAATTTGTAGCAAAAACGACGGTTAACATGGGAAATAAAATGAATTCAGGCGCCAAAGTGGTAGAGATGATTTGCTGTGTTGCAATAATTGGTATTTCAGACGGCTGTTATTGTTTGTTTTTCACGAATGTAATGAAGCATGCATTTCTTTAGTCGAAAGGTCACCAATTTTTAGTTTGGTGACGGTTGAACAAGTATGTGGGGATCACCAATTTTTTGTAGGGTTGACCAGTGAAATAGACATTATTTGTGTAAGGAGAAAATAAACAGCTTTTGCAAGTTTAACTCAGTGATTATTGAACAACCGAGGTGTGGAATTTAAGAAGCAACTTGATAAAATATACATGTCTGTAAGGAGACATAAACAAGAATAACAAGACTATTATACCGAAAGAACTGGTAATACATACATTACAAGTGTTCTAAGAAAAGAACATAATATTGCTGCATTTGGCGTTACACTTCCATGTTGAATTATGATGATGTCGTTGTCGGCGTATATCGGCAGTGATGAAATTCATGGTGTCGTCATGCGAAACAAACGAGCAATAGCTTCCTGAAGTCAAACGCAAGTTAGATTCCTTTTGGAGGGAAAACGAAACTCTTTTATAGAAATTGGTGGACTCACAGAGATGTGAAGTTTTCCGCCAAGAGAACACGTGATACAATTGAGCGAATCTGGTTGGTTTACCGGGTAATTTGGCGCAACTGTTTGGGGAACAAATTGCGCCCTAAAACTAACCAATTAGAGCAGTGCTTAAAACATGATCTTTATAGCTAAGTGTTCTCTGCTACAACCGAACAACAACCATAAATAAAAGGGAGAGAGAAACAGTTTTTCATTCTGCTTTTGTCAATCCATTCTGCTACAACCACAAAGCATTTTTCCATTGCTCTAACGATTCCACCAGCTTGACGTTTTAGAACACCAACGAGAAAGACGACGTGGACGTTCGAACTTTTAGAAACAGTTGCCAAATTTCCCTCATATCACACCCTACCGCAATGTTTTTTAATCTTTATGATATCGTGGTGCACAATACATTAAATAATAGATTACTGGCATGCTTCTCATAGAAAAGAAGGGGTTTTTAACGTTTCATTTAGAAAAAAAATACAGGACACAGCAGAAGAATCTCCCATAGTATACACGGCCGTTAGTGTGGCACTAGTGCAGTTAGGCAGAGTGTGTTTTCGTGTAGACCACTTCATCCAAAGTGAAAAGGGGACACGCAAAGCTACCCCTTCTTCCTGTGCCTCTCTGACAGCACTCACGCACACACAGCTTCCAACACACACACACGAGCTTGCGAATGTTCTTTCTCTTTTAACTAACGACTGTTACTAACCCGAGATGTGTATCACTGACAATCCGACCAAATAAACACCTGTAGACATTATTCTGCTGTCCGTACTTATACTTGACACTTGGCTCTCACCGTTGCAATTGGAGATCTCGACGTAAAGCCTACAACAACAACAACAACATCTTGCGACCTCGAAGATACATTACGTGGCCGCTACACTGGCGACCACGTCGAGACCTTCCGTGATCGCTACGCTGGTGACCCCTCGACGAAAGAACCACACGCCTTTACAACAAACAAGGTTGCAACGAAAGTGAAAGATTAACAGCCTTCTTCTGAACCAATATTCGCCCATATCAGCATGATATGCACAGTCTCCAGCTAAACACGAGCCGTCAACCGACCATCAACAAATGCAGTCCGATCAAATTCCGCAGTCAACCTCTGCCTGGCCACAACTCGAATTCTACCGCCACAGAAAGCACACTTTCGACAGGCTACAACTCGCTTTCGACCTGCCACAGAGCGCACTCCGCTACGATGCACTCCTCTACAATGCACTCCGCAAATCAGCCAGAACACACCAGAAACCGCACATATAGAGTACAACATTTCAACAACCATCCACCAAAAACTACAAGGATGAAATTATGGAAGCCCGCAAACATATTTTCGACAACGAACACAAAGAATTATATTGATGGAAGTTCGCAAGCACAAACTTTTCGCTCGAATCCCGAAGTTTAAAAGAACTCCTGCATTTATCCTGCATGCCACACCAACTATGATACACATAGACTATTATAGATTTTCAAGAACTATTTCTTTGCATGCTCCTTTTCTTTCTAGCATTTCAGGAACCAGGAAACACCTTCCAGCCAAGTGTGTAACTCTTTTTTGTTTAAATGTCAGTTAACTATGCTTTCTGCTCTGCAAACTTTTATTAGTTTACATGTAGCACTTTTGTAAACCACAACACAATTATATTTCAATTTCATTCCGCAACGATCCATTTCCGCGACGACACATTTCCGCGTTCCTGAATTCCGCGAAGACAACAAATTTACATGCATCGATATTATTTTATAATGTATTTTTTACATTGGCCACTAGCTCATTTTTTCATGCACACTCATTGTTCACTTGTTTTCATTCCATTTTTCTTTTCGCTGCATGTTTTCTTGTAAATGTTTGCAATGTTTAGCAGATCAATTAATTGTTACTGCACAACACAACGTTCATACACGCATGCCTGCACCCAGTTACACACAAGCACCTCAATTTTGTGCCGTAACTGTCTTCTCTTATGTCTGTGCTAGCTCAGCTCCTTTGCCCGACTCAACGCACGTCGGAGGACTCATGCTCTCTGCGCCCTTGTTTACAGACACGACTTACCTTTATAAGAACACGGGTTGGTTACGGTATTCATGCATACTTCTGCCCGAAAATAGTTCTACTAATATCATGGATTGAGAATGCACTCACTCACTCGCCCAGCTCCTTTCAATGAAAGTTTCGTAGCTGCACCTTCCTCTCGCATATGTATACGCAACCCACAAGCATGCTCACTCAACGCTGTCCCAGTTATGCAGACTGCACAATTCGCACGCAAAGCGACACTACTATTCGGACCCACTCGAATAGTACCAATCCTGTATACATCATCACATGATTCTCTCTCCTGATATTCATGATTTTTTTCGGTATTGCATCATATCCATCTGCACCTGAATACGTCATACCTGTCACAATTTTGAACGTTGTTTTCCATTTTCCGCATGGTGCACATTCTTGCAAATGTTCGTAACCGGCTGCCCTGAAATGCATATTCTGTACGCACCCCAAACTCGCACATTGCACTCTACAGTTACAAACATGCACTCTCTTTCCTAGATCGTTCGTCTCTTTTAGAAACTCTCTACTAGGGGGAGGGTAATGTTTGACATCGCTTGACAACTAGTGTTGGTTTGTTTACGTATCTGTAAATTAATGGTTCGGCAAAAGGAACCGCTAGAATAAGTACCAGGCTTAAAAATAAGTAGTAGTCGATTTATTCGGCTAAACCTTCGAAAGCTGTGCCCCAGTATGGCCGCAGTGCACTGGCTGAAACAAGTAAAAGATAAAAGATAATATACATTGTATCTGAATAATTAAATAAATAAATAAAAAGATTAACGGTCTTATGTAGAACACCTGTGATCATAGGTCTGCTCAATCGGAGATGATCTTTGAATTAAACAATGACAAGTCTTAGGTTATCGTGCGAAAATAAATATATAAATAAATAAATAAATTCAGTTCTTAAAATCTATTGAGATTTATATTCAAATAATTCATAAATTTAAAACGATTGTTGTTCTTTTTTTTTTCTTTATCTATTTTCCAGCTTACCATAATGTCAGGTTTAAAGAAGTTATTTTTATGTAACTGTCGTTCAACAGATAAACAAGAAGGGTTTGTTCGTAGGAACGGCTTACACTCCCCCTTCTCGAAAGACCAGATGGTAACTCTAATACTTATATTATACATCACCGTTGTTCTCTTTTCGACAATGATTCCTGCTGCGAATAAAACCATTCGAATAATCGTCACTCCCGTATCCTTTGTTCATATATTTCTTTTTAAGAAAACATTCAGGAACAAAAAATAAATAAATACATATATAAAAAAAAAACTCAGATGTGATCCAGCTATTGTATATAGGTTATATATCTGCTAGTCTGAAAATCAACGTGGTTTACTCACAACATTTTTTTTAATTTATTTATTATTATATATAAACCATGGCAAGTCTTTTGTTAACGAATGAATCCACAGAATCCAAAGTCGAAAGTCGTTACTGAGTAACCCTGAGTCAGCTCTGGTCAATCGGATCGATGATCAAAGGTATTGCAATCGTGGCCATCTAGTTCTTTTCTATGGGCGCAGGCCTGGCTGTGTAGTAAGAGGCTTGCTTCCTAACCACATAGTTTCAGCTTCAGTCCCACTGCATGGCACCTTAGACAGGTGTCTTCTACTATAGCCGCGGAGCGACCAAAGACTTGTGAGTGGATTTGGTAGATGGAAACTGGAAGAAGTCTGTCGTATATATATATATGAATATATAGGAATTGGCAAAGAGTTTGCCAAAAATTATCTATTAGAGATAAAAGCAGTATGAATACACAATATTAATCTCCAATGCCAACTAAACATGGCAAAATGAAAATACTGCTATTTTAACACCAGGAAAGCGCCCTTTCCAGCTAATTAGACAGTGCGTCCCACGCACTCACGTATCGCAAAGAGGAGGGAACTCCCGTCACAACTCGATTCAGAGACCACCATATCACGTGATTTCGATCTTATTAGATCATCATCAGTGATTGATACTCGTCGCCGGTTATGGCAGTCGATTCCACTAGTTGCAATATATGTAATTTCAATGTAACACCTTCCACTGATTTTTGCAATTAGCATATAACATTTGGCAAAGAGTTTACCAAAAATTATCTATTACAGATAAAAGCAGTATGAATACAGAATATTAATCTCCAAGGCCAACTTAACATGGCAAAA
>JAOPUL010353828.1:0-11894 GCA_027564515.1 Octopus rubescens | reverse complement strand
TGAGTACCAGTTACGAACTGGGGTCGATAACATCGACTACTTCCCTCCCCCAAAATTTCAGGCCTTCGTGCCTAGTATAGAAAGGAATATTTACTCTTGGTGTACAATAAACACTAAATGCAAATCGTGAAATTGTACGACATTCATCGAGCGTTTATGGCTTCTGTTTTCATTTCCATTATCGTTCAGGCCTTATTACTGTAGAACAGATTCCACCGAGGTCGACTTTAGTGAACTTATCGAGTTTCTCCCCTTGTTAATTCTCAGCTCTGTCTAAAATCATTTCTACTGCTTGCCATCTCACGTCCAAAATATAAACATGTGACAATAGGTTTATCTCCTGAGACGTTATTCATGATTGAGGGTTGATGTCACCAACAAGGATTATTTTAGTTTTACAGTTTTATACACATATTTTTGCAGATATAATTTCAAAATGTGTCTATTGATTTTAAGATGATAAATTGTTATCTCGTACAATAATAGCGCCATCAGCAAAGTCGAAGAGAAAGTGCACTACTACAAGAAATCTACTGGATAGCCTTCTCCTATTAATGTAGCTATCTTCTTGCAGAAACAAGCATAATACACAATACATAAGGACTATAAAGTGATAAGGTGCTAGTGTCTCTTCCTGATGTTGGCTTGAAAACTCTCATATTTATTATGTTGTCCGAAGATGCTCGAAATTAAACATTGATATTAGTGTACAAGAACACAATAGCGTTAATGAATGGATTTGATAAGTTATAGAAACTTATAATTTCTTTCATTGCCGCCCTGCTTAACAAACAAATGTTTTAGAACAGTTCAAAACCAGTTACTACAAACGCAAGTGCCGATGCATTTTTCTTAATGCTCGTATTTGTTCAGTCGTATTTCTAGTTAACCTGAAACTAGACAAAAGTCTTTGACTCAGTTGCTCTATTTGTGTTCTTAGTTTTGTGAGTATTGGATTGTAGAAATGTGTTGATATGTTATTTCTTGTTGTGATGCAATGGTTGTGTGTGTTAACGTATATAATTTATCAATCCTTTGTTGTTTGACTCTACAGCTTTATAGTTTATTATACTTCTTTGCGGGTGCAGTACATGCTGTTGTTTCGGGTGTAGATTGGGTTGTATTTATGTTTGCAGGGTTGATGTTCTTTGTGGTGGTAGTGTTGGTGGTGGTACTAGTGGTGCTTTTTGTGAGGGTAGTTTTGTTTTGTTTTATTTTTCCTCCTTCTCCTCGCCCCTCTCTCTCCCTCTGCTTACAGGTTCAGTTTTCCATCTTTCATCCTTGTTGCCTAGTCGAGTACATATCTGGACGAACTGAAAGAAGTAGTTTACATTGTGTTATGTAGGAGATAGAGGATTTTGTTGTTGATAATCTTTCTGTTGTCATGGAGAGTGTTATTGTTGCCTCTGCTGCTGCTGCTGCTGTTGTTGTTGTTGTTGCTGTTGTTGCTGTCATGGATGATTCTATTTCGGTTTCTGCTGTTGCTCGTGCAGGTCCTATTAGTGTTTTCCTTGGTACTGTTGCTTCTGCTTTGTTGTTGATAATTTTCCTGTTTCCGTTGTTGCTACATCTGTTTCGTGGTTGCTCTTGCTGATTTTACTGTTGCTGTTGTGTTGTTGCATGCTGTTATTGTTGCTGATATCTTTGTTGATGTTGTTACTCCTTTTCTAGCAAAAATGTTAGCAGCAGCGGGATTGTTCCTTGACCCCTTCTTTGCTGTGGACAAAACGCTCTTAGTGTGTTTCACTGCATAAATGACAACATATCTTTCTTACCTCAACTGCCAGGAACAGTTGCAAGCCACCTGTCAAACTGAGCAGGTCTTGGGATAGCTTCCATACTTTCTTGATCTGTTGGATAAGTAGCTCCATTTTTGTGACCTTATACAGCCAATAGACTTTGAACATATTCGTTGTTTCTTGTATATCGAAGAGCATGGCTGCTACATACAATATATACCATTTTCTTTGTGACACATCAACCTCCTTTATTTTCAGTAGTTTCCGGTTGGGGTACATGGCTATGAAGAACAGTTCGTTACTCTTTAGAGGATGTTACAGAATGTTTCTTGCTCCCCCCTCCCCATTTCGTTTCAGAAATCTTATCTGAAACTTTTCTGCTGGTGCAACAGAATGGCTTCATACATTTTTTGATTTGGTTTTGCCTCGTTTGCATCAATCAATTTTCTCGTCCACAGTATTATATACCTAAATAAAATATTTTCCTTCTGAGTATTCTCATGGTCCTGCTTCCTGGGCCTGCTTGCTAAGGAATACATTTCTTCCGTTCTTGGTTTGGAAGTGCTTGGTATTTTTCAATTCCTGTAGTGAAACCGTTAACAGTTGGTTTGTTCGGTGAGTCTTTGACGTTATTAATGGCGGCAGCACGGTGATTATGTTGGGTAGGATTAGTATGGGTAGGATTACTGTTGTTGCTCTTAATTCATTTTGTTATAGTCGCTCAAATATTGCTGTTGTTGTTGTTGTTGTTGTTGTTGTTGTCGTTGTTGTTAGTGGTGGTGGTGGTGGTGTGGTGGTGCTGTTCTTTTCCTTACATTTGTCGCCGTCGTCGTAACTTTTGTTATTGATGCTGTCACAGTTATTTATTGCAATGGTGGTGCTGGCGGCCTTAATGGTCGCATTACTGTCACAGTCCAGTGTTTTGTATTTTTTCTCATTGGGGTTATTGTTATTGTTACCGTTGGCATTGTCGGTGGTCGTGTGTTTTGGAATAATACGCGGAAGGCACCGGAAAAACTGCTGGACAAATCAAGTTACCTCCCTCGAAAATTTCAACACAATGTTCAAATTTTGTTTAATACATAGGTAAGCTAAAACGAAGAGGCGCGAAAAGAAAGCAGACGTCATTGGTTCCTCAGGTTCCTTATGAGTTTAGCAACAAACCAGTCAAAAAAATTACTATAGACTATTAAAGTACAGTTAAAATAAACAAGATTTGTGAGCCAACAATTACAGAAAAAAAAAAAACAATAATATTCCTTTCTTTTATAGGCCCAAAGCCTGAAAAAAAAATTGGGGGGGGGGAGAATAGTCAATTATATCGACCACAGTGTTCAAACTGGTAGTTATATATCATCGAATCCGAAATGATGAAAGACAAAGCTCAAAACCTAAAGGTGAACGAAGTGCTGCTAAGCATTTCATTCGAAGCGGTAAATATTCTGCCAGCTCGCCAACATAATAATAATAATAATATTAATAATAATAATAATAATAATAATAATAATAATAATAATTTTTTATTTATTTATTACCACTGAGGGTTCATATAAAAGATTGGACGATACAATAAAAAAACAAGTGGGTTTAAAAACAATGCGTGTAAAAAACATAATAACATTGAAAAATATAACAATTTAAAATCCTCAAAACAGGGAAGTTTCCAAGGGCTGCTCACGAAAACCTCACATAAACACGATCACCCTGACCTCTAGGGGAAGTGCCCTCTCCTTTACATCTATCCTTTTTCTAAAGCAGCATTAATCCATTTTTTCATAAAATTTCTGGGAGGCAGCACTTCCTTCTCTACCCTCACTTTCCTTTTCAGGTGGAACTTGAAAAAGTTGATGAGGGCTTGACCAAAGAAGAAAGTGTCTGTCTTCAGCCCTTTCAACCTGGTCCACCACACAACCTCTTTCGCTAAGACCACCATACAAAGAAACAGTGAAGGCCCTTCCGGACCAAAGGAAGGCGGCGGGACGATCTTCACAAGGGACACAGGCGATAGACGGATCTGTCCAACACGCGAGAGCAGGTGTTCGATATAAACCCACAAGTAAACAATGCTCGTCACTGGACGCGGGCGTACAGAATAGATTCTTTGCTCTGCGCACATCTCGGAAAAGCCCGGCTGACCTCACTTGCATGCCTGTAGAGTTTATCCCGAACTGGCAATGCCTCCCGGTAGAACTGCCAGGCCAGGGATTTCTGGAAGTTATCCATAGGCCCTGGCCCGAAAGTCTTCCAGGGCAGTCCATCCAGTTCATTCTCGTCGACGCCCAGAGTCTCCCCGAGAACTTCGTCGCAATTGCCTGCCACTAACCCTCTATAGAAAATCTGAGTGGAACTTCCACCGACCGTATTGTCTGACTGAGAGGGAGCTTTGAGCGCCTAACGGCAATATAGATGCCCAGCGTCCTGACTCGGTCTACGTTTGATCCAGAACTGCAGCTCGGACGAAGAGACAAGCTGTGGGAAATCGTGTCAAGCAAACGGCGACCACACCTGCTCACCGTCTAGGAAACACTGGAGATGTGGCAGCCTCAGCGCATGTCTGTGCATCTGCAGCCACGGCATGCCCAGTCCTCAATTCAGCGGCTGTTGACAGGAAATGGAACGCCTGACCAGGGGAACGTGTCCCTCTCATAGAAAACGGAAGAGCAGGCGCCCCAGTCTGGTCAGACGGAAACTGGGGCAAGGCATGAGGGTCAGGTGATAATATATAACGGAGGCGCTGTAAGCGTTTGCCAACTCTGCCCGACCTTTCAGAGATAGATTTCTCTCGGTCCATTTCTGGGTGAGATTGGCCACCCTGCTCGTCACCACGTTCCGGTTCTTCTCCACCTGGAGATCTGGACCAAACCTGACCCCGAGCAATTTAAGCAGCCCTTTCGTCCAGCGTACCACGACACTATTGGATGGCATGGGTCTGCCTCTCCAGGTGACGTGCTGCAAGCCTACTGATTTTTCCGCATTGATTTTTGCTCCTGTCACCGCCTCATATTCTTTGAGAGCAGTGCCGACCAGATCTATGTGCTTGCTGTTCGACACTATCACGGTGACCTCGTCTGCGTATGCCGAAATGGTCCTCCTACGTCCTAGTTAACGCGAGATGCCTCTCAACGCCTCCAGTTCCCGCAGTAGTGGCTCTAAAGCCAGTAAATAGAGAAGAGACGAGAGTGGGCACCCTTGACCGACCGATCGCATGATGTTGAATAGTTCCGAAATGTAACCATTCACCCGAACTACCGAGCAAATGTCTCTGTACATAGCAGCGATCCAGCCACGGAGAATGGGACTGAAACCGGCCGCCATGAGGACGGCTGCCATCTATTGATGGTTGACCCTATCGTAGGCTTTAGACTGATCTAAATTGATCGGGGTCCCACCCATGCCAGCCTCCTTACCCACCCTGTCTATGATGTATCCCATGAAGTGGAGGTTGTCGTGGATGGGTCTGCTCGGGATTGCGCATGTTTGCGCATCACCAATCAGTTTCTCGAAGGGAAGCGCTAAACTCTTTGCTAATACTTCAGCTAGAATTTTGAAATGTGCGTTCAGCAGCGTTATAGGCCTAAAATTATTAATTTCGTTCCGCTTATTTGAGGCCTTTCTTAACAGTGCTCCCGCTCCTCGGCTCAGAGAATTAGGAATTCTCCCGTTCTGTTGCCAGTTGTTGTAGATATATGTTAAGAGGCGCCAAACAAGTCTGGCATATAATAGTAAAACTCATAGGCAGACCATTTAAATCAGGCCTTCATCGCTTCCCGTATGTATTTCGGCGGCTGTTATCGGCATTTTCCAACACTCTGCATCCCTTTTCGAGAGTCGCGGCACGCCGTCGAGGTAAGCACTAAAGTCCATCCAGCGTTCCGGATAGCCATTGGTCCCAAACAGTTAGGTAAAGTGCTGCTGAAATACCGCACACATCTGCTCGGGATCGACTACAGTGCGCACGTTTTGGTTCATCAAAGATCGAATTTTTGTTGTGTTGCCACGATGCGCCCCTGTCACTCATGCCTTACTAAACCTAACTGATTCTACTCTAATTGCCCTTCTCGGAGCATACCACCATTTGATGTTGACGATTGCCGCCGTCAACGCCAGCTTAACTAATTCTTTAATACGGTCTTTGTAAGCTGGGCACGCTGGGAGTGACGCGTTCAGCTTCCAGTAACCGGGTCCCAGCCTTCTAAGCCTATCTAGGTCGACCGTACAAATCACAAATTTTTGGTCTGTGTAGTGAACCAATTTGAAAAGTGGACAACTTATGCCATCCTTACCTACTGATTTACAGAATTCCCTGTCTAGATACTACCTGGATGACCCGATGCGATTTGTCCAATTCCACATTGGCACATCCGAGAAATCCAGTCGGTACCGATCAGACAGTTGAAAATGTCTGAGCAGGTTGGCGAGGCTTTTACCACCCCCTCTTCTATCCGCTAGGCCCATACAGTCCATACGTGGCTCTATGGCGGCGTTCCAATCACCCGCTAACAGTAAATGTCGCGACGTTCCCAAGAAACCATCCTGACGTCTGAAGAAACCCGGATGTCCTGGTCCTGTCGGAGCATAAACAGCCACCAGTCTGAGGGTACCCCCGTCACTACGTTTCACGTCCAGGACCACCAACCTACCTGCTGGGTCCAGGAAGATGGAGTTTATGCTGAGGTCCAGCTTCTCCGGAACAACACCTCAGTTCCACCTGCTATTCCCAGTTGACATGGATATAGATAAATATATTATCCACCGAAAATGGGCAAGAAAGCTTGTCGGTCGGAGAGACTGGTTTCACTGATGACCACTACATCGACCTGAGATCGCTGAGTAGATACTTGGATACTTAGTTTTTAGGGTTGTGTAAGTTTGTTGTGAGATCTTGATGATTGTTATGTGTTTTGGTGTGTTGTTTGTTGGTGTGATGGAATTGATGTGTGCGATTGATGCGTGCGGTATGGTTACATATGTATTGTGTTGTTTGTGTTTATTGCCGTGTATTATGCTTGAGTGCTGATGCTGTTGAGGTGTGCGGTTTGCCAGTTGTGTTTGTGAATTGGATTGTGTTTGTGATGGTGGTGTCTGTAAGAGTGGTGGTAGTGATGTTAGCGATAGGATGATGTTGTTGTTGTTGACGGTCTTGTTATGGCTACTGTTGGTGGAGGGGTGTGTAATTTTGTTTTCAAAAGTGTTTCCCCACTCTGGCCACACCTGCCATTTTTTTGCGACCTTACTTTTTTGGGATCTACCGACCAGATGCCACCCAGGGTGCCCGTTGTCCACCTCTGCGCAGGTCATGTCTGACTGGTCAGAACAGGACAGGAGAAAATGCTGAGGAGTTAGTTAGTTTTTTTTTCTGTGGATATAGCTATCGTTTTGAGGTGTTCTGTGGCTGCTGATGTTGCTTCCACTGTTGTGGTTCTTGTTCTTGCCGCTGTCGCTACTATTGTGATTGGTGTTGCTGCTACTGTTGCTGTTATTTCCCAGCCTTTGTGGTTGCCTTCCTCTGCCTGCTGGCGCTTTTGCTGTTGTTGTTGTTGGCTTGGAGGTGTTGGAGGTGTCTGCAGCAGTGCAGAATTCTATTTCGTTTGGCTGGGAAGAAAGCCTTTAAGTGGCTTGTTTCTCCACAAATGTGGCATCTCGGCCTCCTGCCCTTTACTGCTACAAACAGTTTGTATCCTCCAGGGAGCTGGATGATGTCTGGAATTTATAGTGCTGTTGCGAAATATACAAGCAATAAGGGTTCCATTCCTGTACTCCCCAAATTATTGTTTTAATTTATGAACTTGTAAAATGTTTACCTTGTCCTCTATGCCGTATAACACGGCTTCTGCCAGCAGGGAGATGTCCACTTCTGGTAGCACCTCCGCCACCTTCACTTTGATAACTCTCCGACCGAGGTATTTCGGGATCATGTGGATCTCCTCAGTCTTTACGTTAGTTGTGGAATTTTCTCTGGTCAGATTCTCGGTTAGAAACCTAACCTCCACTGTGCCAAAAGCTCTGCCACGGGCGACATAAGATTTTAGATTCCACACAGGCCTCAGGCATTTTCGGCCTGGGCCTGCGTAGCTCTTTCTAAGTTTTTGCTTTGCGCTGATATACATCGATATATCACAGTTCATTTCATTGTTCTTTCTAGCACCTCTTCTGGTGTGTTGAGGTGAACAATCCTGACACTCCTATTTATATGAGATTTTGCACTAGCCAAATCCTTTTCTGTTAATTCAACCTCCTCTGTTGGCCGACACATGGAAGGGAAACCGCTTTGCGTCGGTTTACAAAAAGCTGACGTAATCGTAGTTTTTTAAATATTTTTTGCTGTCTTGTAAAATAGGGGTTTGGTTTAAAGAATTTATTTTTTCTTTTGCTTGTTCATTACTGGTGTTGTTGTTGTTGCTTGTGTTGGCTTTTGTGGTGGTGGTGGTGGTAGGTCTACTGTTTTCCTCCGTCCCCTCCTTCATGCTTTTGTCGGTGTTGGTAGTGGTGGTGTTATTATTGCTTTTGTAGTCGTGTCAAGACGTGAATTTTTGCGCTCCGCAAGAAATATTGGTACTACTGCAAGATTGAAAAAAAAATAAAATAAAAAAATATTGGATCTACCAAAGACATGAAGTTTTGAGTGTTGGTTGTACTACAGACTACAGGGATGAAAGTGTTGATTCCGCTACAGAAATGAAAGGTTGTTTCTACTTCAGACATGAAGTGTTGGTTCTGTTACAGGGATGAAAGTGTTGGTTCCCCTACAGACGTGAAATATTGGTTCTACTATAGACATTGAGGTAAGGATATTATTGTTGTTGTAGTCGTGTCAAGTCGTGAAATTTTGTGCTCGCATGAAATATTGTTTCTACTGCAAGGATGAATATAAGAAAGTGTTGGTTCTGCTACAGACATGAAGTTTTGGTTCTGCTTCAGACATGAAGTTTTGGTTCTGCTACAGACATAAAGTGTTGGTTCTGCTACAAGGGTGAAAATATTGGTTCTACTACAGACATGAAATATTGGTTCTTCGCCTGTGAAGATAAAAGGAGAAGGTCTCTTGCTCGTGACTTTTCTGGGGTTTTTCCACGAGGATCTCAAAGCGCCTCCCCTATTGGGAGTTTTAATCTGTTCTTTCTTTTTTTATATTGTTATTTACTGTTTACACGATGTAAAACGATTTGTCTCTTATTGTGTTGTTTCTTTATGCTTGTATCATATCATTTAATGCTGCTTTATGTCGGCCCTTGTGGCTAATAAAAGGATGAGATGTTATTGCTGCTGGTCTCTCTCTATCTCTCTCTCTCTCTGTCTCTCTCTCTCTCTCTGTCTCTCTCTCTCTGTCTGTCTCTCTCTCAACTGTATTAGGTAGCGGAGGGAAAGAAATGTTGAAATATCTGTTCCAACAGTCATGCGTCCCCTTCGATTTGGGAAGCCATGTTGATTTTTAACAGAAATATAATTTGAATTTTGAGATTTTAAAACACAAAATTCACCCTTATAGGGGGATGTTTCGCCAGCGCCAGCTAGCTCCACTCGCGGTGTGGTAGGTTATTAATACAATACATTATTTACACTATATACATTGGACGGATATGTGTCCTCATCTTTTATTGTAAACAACATTTCGGCTGATGTACTCTCCAGCCTTCATCAGGTGTCTTGGTGGTGTTATCATTATTTCAGGAGTTGAACTCGGAATTGTCTGGAATTGAACTCGGAATCTTGGGGTTAGTAGCCCTCGTTCTTAATCGCTACGCCATATGCCCGTCATAATTCTTCGTCTCAAAATATATAAAACTATTAATACAATAGTTCAATAAAATTGAAAATTAAACAGAATGTAGCAACAATTTTTGGAAAAAATTACGTAGCTTCGAACACGTGGACGCCAGGTCCAGACAACAAAATAATAATAATAATAATAATAATAATAATAATAATAATTAATAATAATAATAACAATATTATTATTATTATTATTATTATTATTATTATTATTATTATTATTGAGAATTTGACTATTACCATGACGATTATTGACTATGACGATTTGAGGTGGGAAATATGCAGGTTGTGGGCAATGAGGACGTAATAACAGTAGTAATTGGCACACTTGGAAGTATCAGCACTCAACTACCAACATGGCTCAAGATTCACACAAATGTAAAGATTGAACACCTACAACAATCATCATTGTTTGGAACTGCAAGTATTCTCCGCAGGGTTCTCGAAGCATGATCAGAAAAAAAAGTGTCACCTTAGTCTGCTGCCTATGGATAGCTGACACGTCCCATCACATCCAGCAAAATGAGCCGAGAATTTTCATAATAATAATAATCCTTTCTATACTAGGCACGAAGGCCTGACATTTGGGGGGAGGGGAGTAGTCGATTTTATCGACCCCAGTTCGTAACTGGTACTCACATATCGACCCCGGAAGGATGAAAGGCAAAGTCGACCCCGGCAGCAGAATATAATAATGATAAATATAATAATAAAAATAATTCGAATTTGGGTTCAAGGCCAGCAATTTAGGGGTAGGGGTTAGTCGATTACATCGACCCCAGTATTCAACTGGTACTAATTTTATCGACGCCGAAAGGTTGAAAGGCAAAGTCGACATCGGCGGAATTTGAATTCAGAACGTAAAGACGGACGAAATGCCGCTAAGCATTTTGCCCGGCGCGTTAACGATTCTGCCAGCTCGCTGCCTTAATAATAATTTTGATATTAAAGTTGTGTTCTACAGAATAAAGAAAGAATACTTTCGGCAGCCAGAGATACTCAAAAAGTGACAGAAACAGTGGGAGAATTCAAAGAGAAATGGAAGAACAACAAAGCAAACAAATGGAAAGAAATGAAACTGCATGGCCAATTCATGCAACAAACCGAAAATGTTGGAAGATCACTGGCTCTGGTTGACGGACGGGAACTTGAAACGAGAAACAGAAACGCTAATGATAGCTGCTCAGGATCAAGCCTTTAGAACAAATCTGAAAAAAAGGCAAAGATCGACAAAATTCAGTCAGACAGCAAATGTAGAATCTGCAAGAAAGGAGACGAGAGTGTCAATCACATTTTGAGTGAGTGCTGTTTACTAGCACAAAAAGAGTATAGTTTAGACACGACTGTGTAGGCAAAGAGTGCATTGGGATGTTAGCCGAGTGTGTGGCTTCAAAACAACAGAAACGTGGTATGAACACGAACCAGAGGCTATAATAGAAATGAGAATTGCCATAAAGACTGACCACACTAGTGAAGCAAGAAGACCAGCCGTGATTATAGAGGACAAAAAAGGCGGCGAGCTGGCAGAATCGTTAGCACGTCGGGCAAAATGCTTAGCGTCATTTAGTCCGTCTCTACGTTCTGAGTTCGAATTCTGCTGGAGTCGACTTTACCTTTCATCCTCCGGGGTCGATAAAATAACTACCAGTTTAAGAAACTGGGGTCGATGTAATCGACTAAATCTCTCCCCCGAAATGTCTGGCCTTGTGCCTAAATCAGAAACTATTCTTCGTTCCTTGATGCCTTTAGTAAGAATGTAATATGTTACAATTATGGTGACAATGAAATGAATCTTGCTTCCTGGAAGTGGAATATGTATCTAAAAACATAATTTGATATCAAATATGCAATCTCTTTTGTATAACCCTCTTTTCATGTTTAGGCACCCATTTAGATATTCAGTAAGAGATTCGCCTCCACATGAAAAGGGGCTTGACACGGTTGCAAGAGCAACGAGGTATTTAACGGTGAATGTTAACTCTTCAACAATGAACATTGTACCGGTTGTGAATATCACAAAACTTTGTGGCTTCTCTGAGGACGTTTGATCCTGGACAAGATCAAATACTGTATTAAATAATATGAACTGCAATCATTCAATGTCAGCATAATCGAAACGTAATCTCGAAATGCAATTCAATTTAAAAAGGCACGCATTGAGACCGCTGTTAAATCAACGGTTATGTATTGCTAGAGAACTTCCTCGACTCACATCAGGTTGGGGTAGATATCTAATACATCACAAATGGATTCAGATCTATAGGGATTCTACGCTGTGTGCAATGGAAGCTTCGGAATTTATATGTCTAATATCTATCTCTCTATCTATCTATCTATCTATCTATCTATCTATCTATCTATCTATCTATCTATCTATCTATCTAT